>JAJAGP010004729.1:0-44245 GCA_025084515.1 Ancistrus triradiatus
TGAGAGTTCATTCATTCAAAGGTCGAGAAAAATACTTTGAATTCACTATTCAGATCTAGACTGATCAAGTTTGTTGTTTCTTTTTCCTGGTTTCCAGATCGGCCAGTGAATTATTTATATTTATAATTAATCGATTTGGTGGTGCCCCGTATTTCTTAATTAATTAATATAATTTAATTAATAAAGTTTAATTAAAAATGAATCCAATTAAAGTGTAGTCTTAGTTTGCTACAACGGCGAATACCGGGTCAACTGATGACACGGCCCTGAAAACATCTGTGGTTACGCGACTGCCTATCTGCATAACCGAGAAGCCAAAAAGTCTATGCTGTCAAGAGGCCTTTCTGAGCGGCTGTGTTCATCCGCTCCCCAATCGGGCCATCTTGGATGGGCGAGGCCAGGTTTCCGTGCCCCGAACCACTCGAGTGATTTCCAGGCGAGTACCATTTATGGCTTGATTTGGGTCTTCAATCCTTGAACCTTGCCTTTAGTTTTAAACCACATTTCAACCCTAGACCTCCCTATGTCTAAGTAGTTTCCACTGAATTATTAATGTTTCACCGCAATTTATCTTACCAGTAACTCACCACTAATAAAATAGTTTATAACATGGTACCTGGGTATTTACTAAACAATTGATATGTTGCACCTAGATACACCCTGTTATTGATATTAAAACTTATTAATTACTTCAGATTGTCAGTTGGAATTTACTTTGTTTGTAATTAATAAATTTGTTATACCCTTTTGAATTTACCGCTTTGTGTGGAGAGATTTTTTTTTTTGTTTATTTCAACTGAGGTCGAGAAAAGAGCTGCAAGCTCACTTTTCATGATCGAGACTGAATTTACCCATATCAACTTCCTGATTAATTTTGCTTTTTCTCTTTCAACTGGTTTTCTGGATCCACCAGTACCCAAACGATCTGGTGGTGCCCGTCTGTTCATTAAAAATTAATCAATTTAAAGGTGTAGTCATATTCCCCTACATATTATTGGTGCGCCCGTGTGAGGCTGTTCAAATCAGCCTGTGAATGTTTGAAGTCACTCCCACTATTTGCTATAACTTCAAAACCACGTCTGTATAACACTCTATATTCATATCTTAGAGACTTGTGACTTGGTTGCAAACAGGTATGAGCTGTCTGCAGGCTTAATTGTTAAAAGTTGTATTGTGGTCTATGGAAAGTTGGTTACAAAGTATTGAGTAGCTGCTGTTGTTTTTGATTTTTGGAAATGAAAGAAAAACGCCACTGTGTGTAATCGCGATCAAAGCCGCTTTCTATGTTTGTGTATGCACTGCTGCGTGCTGAATATCAAAGGTACTGTTGTTAGAAGTTGCGTTACTGATAAGTAACTTCCTGATGCATGCATAGCATATCGTATGCTTATCAATAAGGCCTCTGATGTAAACTGATTTTGCGAGTCTCCAGGACCGCGCAGATACGTCCCGAACTGCATTTTAGTTCTTCTCCAAGTCTCGAGGGAATTAAGTGCGTTCGGCCCCCCCATGCTACAACTGTAGCCTAGCTAACTACAGTTGTCAGCATCACTTGATGATAGGGGTAATAATAGTAAGACTGATAAACGCAGCATAAAATAAACTGTTGTGAAAACTGCCAGCAGTGGGGCCCAAAATACCCTGAGAAACTAAATAGTGGGAGCTTAAGTGACATGAAGCTGATCTCAGCTTGGGTTGGAAAACTTGTGTATAGAAGGAATTAGTTGAAACAAAAAAGCAGAGAAGCCACGGCTGTGTCCCGTGCTCCTAAACCTCACCCCGAGCGAAGTTATTCCAGCACGACCAGAAAGGTAACTGAGTGAAATCACTCCAGGCACTGAATGTCATTTGAAGCGAAGGGCGGTGCTTAATGACATCACGAGATGTGTATCTTGTGACGCCCCCTATGTTTTGTGAACTTACCCTCTTGTGGTCAGATAATGAACACCACCCTTTGAGGAGTAATATAGGTTATTGACCCCCAGACCCCCTGGTGGCCAAGTCTTGAGTGGTCAAACTCAGGAATAATTACCCAGTGTTGGTGAAACCCTGCAACTTTAAAAACTTTATGCATCTATACTGTGAACTCACTGAAGTTCATTGAGTAAATTCCCTGTGTTAACTTGCACTATTAACCTATTAACGTTAGGTCCATCTCCAGTAGGAAACACCGTGTACCTATATACGACTTCATACTCTAATTATAGACTATAATTAAGTCTCTTGTTATCACTATAACCTTTAAGAACCATTATTATAACACAAATCACTGATTTATCACATATTAATTGAGTCCATAAATTTCATCGATTAAGCCTTTAATTGAACAATCCTTTAGTTGTCACTATTTAACTATTTAAGGATAATCCCTAGTGTTTGGGTTATTTGTTTATTTGTTTAGAAAAAAATAAATACATAAATAAAATAAGGCTTGTTCAAACTCAGGAATAATTACCCAGTGTTGGTGAAACCCTGCAACTTTAAAAACTTTATGCATCTATACTGTGAACTCACTGAAGCTCATTGAGTAAATTCCCTGTGTTAACTTGCCACTATTAACTATTAACGTTAGGTCCATCTCCAGTAGGAAGTGTCCTATATACGACTTCATTACTCTAATATAGACTATCATTAGTCTCTTGTTAATCACTATAACCTTTAAGAACCATTATTATAACACAATCACTGATTATCACTATTAATTGAGTCCATAAATTCATCGATTAAGCCTTTAATTAAAATCCTTTAGTTGTACTATTTAACTATTTAATGATAATCCTATTGTTTGGTTATTTGTTTATTTGTTTAGAAATAAATACATAAATAAAATAAGGCTTGTTCAAATACAGTACACCATACCTTGGGTGCGGTGTACCTACCCTACCTGTAAATCCCATTGCCATTAAAACGTAGCACTACTAATTGACGCATTGAATAACAATATGGCCGCTGAGACATGATCAGATTCCCTCTGTGTAGAATACACCAATGAGGATGTTGAGTCGGCATTGCTAGAGATTACTCAATCACTAATGCCCGACTATCTGAAAGCCATCCAAGAGAGTGGCCCATTCGAACTTGAGTCACTGAGGGATGATTGTCTAACTGAATACCTGAGAACCGATTTTAGAAGTAAGGAGGCATCTCAACTAATTATGAAGCTGGTTGTCTTGCAGATAACCGAGTTCAAGAATCGTTCTACGGAAATGGAGCATGCCACTGCAAAGTGCATGGCCCTTGAATAACGCAATGCGAACCTTCGCAGTAAAATTGAAGGATTAGAGGGCTCCTTGTCAAAATACAGTCAGGAATTAGATGTGTCTGAAGCCAAGAATGCCCAACTACAAAAACAGGTCCATGAGACCTCAGGTCTGCTAAGCAGAGCCCAAGCTAAGACAGTGAGTTTGACTGAATGACATGGCCAGGCAGAAAGCGAGTTGGTAAGAACTAGGGATGAGCTAGCCACATGCCAACAACAACAATTGAGGGCAGAATGCGAGTTGACTGAGGTAACGTTGATCTTGGGGAATGACCAACAGCAGCCAAGTAGTACAGGAAAGAAATTCCTGGATGTCTAATTAGGGCCGAGGTATGCTTCCGATACACACCCTGACCAATCAACAGGTATATGGAATGTTCCCTGTTACGACCAGGAGCAGGATTCCACTCCCAGAAATGCTTCTGGATCCAATTTTTCCACTAGGGCCAGGAGAGATTCTCCTGACCGTGCATGAATAACTACAGCACAAGGGTGAGACCCCTCCTTCTGCTACACTCAGGGCCCAACTGACAGGGACCTGGACAAGATTGCCCACAATATAACTCGATTCGAGCCAACACCTGGTTGCTGTAATGATGTCAGTACGAATGTGAATGATATCTAGTTCTACCTGCGAAAATCTCCCCAAGCTACCATAGACGACAGGATTTGTTAGTAGTTTCAACACGTGCCAGCCAGACCATATCTGTGGAAACTACTATCTACTGTGTAAGGCATTGGAGGAGGAGTTCTCCAATCCTCTCAAGCAGACTGGACTGGCCATGGCTCTGTTAGTGAAACAGGGTAGGCAGGAGTCCCCACAGGTCTATTATCATAGTTTGCACCGAGCCTATTTTGGTTTCAACAATCAACCAGGTAAGGAGGAAGATTTGAACTTCAAATCATTGTATGTCCAAAACCTCCAGCCTACCACCAGTTACTATCTAGGCATCTAGCTCAATTTAGAGCTAGTTGTCACACCTGTGCACCACGCCCACCTTCTCCCACTTTCTCTCTCTCCCACCTTCTATCACCTGCACCTGTCACTCATTTTATATATATATATATATATTTATGTGTATATATATATATATATATATAAAATGCACATGGCGTAATGCACATCAATTGCCGACACCTGTTTTTGGGGCTATATACGTGCACCTTTTAGCCCACACAGGTTGTTGCACCATCGCTTTGCATCTTCGCTTTTGCCATAGCATTTGCGTTATTACTTCAAAAACGCTATCACTTAGGCATGCTGCACCAGAACTCATGTCTTTTTCGCTTCATTTTTTAGCGATTCAAAGATCACTAGTCATGGGCAGTCAAGAGGCTGCTCCTGTAAGGTAGGGCCTAGTTTTAGTGCAGGGAAAGCATTCTGCTAGCGCTCATGGTTGCCGACTTCCTTGGCGGTTTTTAGGCTTGCTCGCTGTGGTGAGGCACGCCTCCTTTTTCCTCTCGTGCTGTTAACCCCCCTTCCTGATTCGCAATATGGGGATATTCGTTCCCCATGCCATCGCGTGTTGAAAAGGACACTGGACTTTATTAAGTTTCATCTTTTTCTACCCCGTGTCAATACCACACTCTTGTCAGCACTGGGAGTTCACATGGTTGAGTGTGTGAGCTCATTCCCAGCTGCACTCACACACCACCACGCCCTCAGCGAGAAGGTTAAGGATGAGCTGATTTTCTTCCCAGACCCTTTTTCCCGAGCTGATCTGTACGATTTGGCCATCCATGCAGAAACCTGCCTAATACAGCGGGTCAGGAAGAGGGCTGGTTTTATCTTCCCTCGCGTTCAGTTTATGTCCTACCAGAGTCTGTTCTTGAGCCGTTAGCGTTGTCTAGACCCATACCTAGGCATGTTAGCTCTGTACCAGAGTCATTAGCACCATCTAGCTCCGCAACTGAGCAGCTAGTGCCGCCCATAAGTTCTGTACCTGAGCAGCTAGCACATGCCCTGGCACCGTCCAATATTTTGGACATGCATCAGGGTTCTAGGGAGGTTGTCAAATATGTAGGGCTATTCAACCAGTTAGTCATGGTCTCCGGTTTTGGGGACCAGGCACTTAAGGACCTTTATAAGCTTGGGCTCAATACCGAGGTAAAGGACCAGCTTTCCTTTTGTGTGTCACCCTCCTGCCTGGCCGAGCTTTACAATCTCGCCTTTGATGCTGGTTTCTGTCTTCAAAGAGAAAGGGAGAGATCTGGTTTGTCCTGCAGCACGTTGCCTCTCTCATGAGCCAAATACGGCACACATCATTCTGTGTTTCCTGTGGCCCCTAGAGCATGTTAGCTCCGTACCTGAGTGTTTAGCATCGCCCAGCTCCATATTTGAGCTCGCCATGCCCAATAGCCCCGTACTTGGGCATTTAGCTTAACCTAGCTCCGTACCTGAGCAATCCATGTCCGTAAGCTGCGTTTCTGAGCTCACCGCACCTATTAGCCTTGGAATTGAGCAGCAAGTGCCACTCAGCTCTGTACCAGAGCTTGCCGCACCCATTACTGCCATACCTGAGCATGTATGCACCATACCAGAGCTTGCCACACCCATTAGTATCGTACCTGAGCATGTAAGCTCCGTGCTTGAGCAGTTAATGCCACTTAACTCCATGTCTGAGCCTCCCGCACCTATTAGGTCATACCTGAGCATTTAAGCTCCGTACCTGAGCTTGCCGTGCCTATTGGCGCCATACCTGAGCACGTAAACTCTGAACCCGAGCAGCTAGCACCACCCAGCTCCGTACCTGAGCTCGTTATGCTTATTGGCACCATACCTGAGCATGTAAGCTCTGTACCTGAGCAACTAGCACCACCCAGCTCCATACCTGAGCTCGCTGCACCTATTAGTGCCATACCTGAGCATGTTAGCTCTATACCTGAGCCTCTTGCACACTGTGCCATGCGCCACGGACTTCAGTACCAATTTCTGCACAGCGGTCACCATTGCCGAGCTCTGCCCCGGAACCACCAGCACTGAACTCCACCCCTAAGGCCGCAATTGCCGAGCTCTGCTGCTAAGCCGCCTGTGCCGAGCTTCACCCTTGAGCCGCCAGTGCTGATCTTTGCCCTTGAGCCACTCCTGGTTGGTCCCGAGCTTTGACTGAGCCCTATGCCTGGCTCGTGTTGGCTCGCCCTCCAATTCAGCCCCTTCTTGAAGGTTCGTCCTCTGTGTCGGGGCCTGCCTGTCTATCAGACACTTAATCCTGAGCGTGTCAGACAGGCTAGGGAGTTTTTTAGTAGCACTCAGGAATGTCGAGATGCCACCCCTTGTGGGGGGTACTATTAGGAGTCATGCTTTGGCTGCTAAAGGCCAGCATTGACTCACTTTTGCGGCAGGGGTCTGCTCTTTGCGATCACACATGCGCCAACTCTTATACATGTTATCTCACCATTGCTTCGCATCTTCACTTTTGCCATAGCATTCGTACTATCGCTTCACTAACGTTATCACTTAGGCGTGCTGCACCAGGCCTCGTACAGCTTTCCCGCTTCGTTTTTTGAGCGCTATTTTGGTTTGGTTAGGGAAAACAGTAGATTCAAAGATCACTAGTCATGGACAGTCACAAGGCTGCTCCGGTCAGGTAGGGCCTAGCTTTAGTGCAGGGAAAACATTCTGCTAGCTCTCACGGTGGCCAAATTCCTCGACAGTTTTCAGGCTTGCTTGACGCTGCGGTGAGGCACGTCCCGCCTCCTTTTCCCTCTCACACTGTTACCCACCTCCCTGCTTCGCAATCTGGGGGATATATGATCCCCATGCACTCGCGTGTTGAAAAGGACGCTGCACTTTATGTCTCGTCCTTTTGTACCCTGTGTCAGTACCATGCTCCTGTCAGCACTGGGAGTTCACGTGGTTTGCTTATGCTGCCTTCCCACAGTCAAATCTCCCTTCCCTCTGCTGCAGCGATCACTGCTGCTTTTTGTTTTCCAGGGCAAGGCCCCACGGAGCTCTTTAAACTCCCTTGTGAGTTGTCATCGTCTGCCCCTGGCTAGTTGAGTGTGTGAGCTCTTTGTCAGCTCCACTCACACTCCACTTCATTCCTTTTTTTTCCCTTTTTGGTTCACCCCTTACATCTTGAGCTAAGTTCACTTGGGTCCTATATTATATTTTCATGGTTTGCCTGCCTTTTTAATATGGCAAACTGTAACACAGGCATTGTTGACTGTACTATCTTACTCAGAAAAGTTATTTATATTATGTTTATATATTATAGTATATTTAATTTATTTTATCCCTCTCAGTTTGTCAACTGTGAAGCAAAACATCAGGGTTCGGTTGTGATATTGATATTATGGAAAAAAACTTATTGCTCCTGACAGAATAGAGTCCACTGACTGTTCACAACATGAAATTGTGAAAATCTGAGCCTGGCCAACTGAGGGAAATCATGCAAATTGAATATTTGCTAATTGGAGACACAAGCTTTGTTCCACAGTCAAGAGTGCTCACTGTATTAGCTATGTGATCCTTTACTGATCAGAGCCTTCTTGATTAAGATGTAACTCTTGAAAGGAAAATTCAAAATAATCCTGCTGCACAGGTGCTCAGCATGCTAGACTCACAAAATGAGAACAGTCATCTAGAAGCAGAATTGGCTTTCATAACTTTCTATTAATAGAAATTATTTGGGGAGGAGAAATCACTTTTACAATTTAAGGAAGTTAACCTTTTCTCAAAATCCTCTTTGATATAATTTAAATTAATTGTGTTCATAATGCACTATAAATGCCCTTATTTTAAAGCAATAACTATCCAAAGATGCTACTTATGATGCATTACTATTTACAGTGTTGCTTGAAAATTTGTAAACCCTTTAGAATTGTCTATATTTCTGCATATACTGGTCCTTCTCAAAAAATTAGCATATTGTGATAAAGTTAATTATTTTCCGTAATGTAATGATAAAAATTAAACTTTCATATATTTTAGATTCATTGCACACCAACTGAAATATTTCAAGTCTCTTTTCTTTTCTCTTTTATTGTTTTAATACTGATGAGTTTGGCATACAGCTCATGAAAACCCAAAATTCCCACAAAATTAGCATATCATGAAAAGGTTCTCTACACGAGCTATTAACCTAATCATCTGAATCAACGAATTAACTCTAAACACTTGCAAAAGATTCCTGAGGCTTTTGAAAACTCCCAGCCTGGTTCATTACTCAAAACCGCAATCATGGGTAAGACTGCCGACCTGACTGCTGTCCAGAAGGCCATCGTTGACACCCTCAAGCAAGAGGGTAAGACACAGAAAGAAATTTCTGAACGAATAGGCTGTTCCCAGAGTGCTGTATCAAGGCACCTCAGTGGGAAGTCTGTGGGAAGGAAAAAAGTGTGGCAGAAAACGCTGCACAACGAGAAGAGGTGACTGGACCCTGAGGAGGATTGTGGAGAAGGGCCGATTCCAGCAGCCATCATGCACAGGCGTGTGCAGGAAATGGGCTACAGGTGCCACGCATTCCCCAGGTCAAGCCACTTTTGAACCAGAACAGCCGGCCACCAGAAGCGCCCCCCCTGACCTGGGCTACAGAGAAGCAGCCGAGCACTGGACTGTTTTGCTCAATGGTCCAAAGTACTTTTTTCGGATGAAAGCAAATTTTGCATCTGAGTCTGGAGGAAGACTGGGGGAGAAGGCAAATGCCAAAATGTCTGAAGTCCAGTGTCAAGTACCTACAGTCAGTGATGGTCCCTGGGGTTGCCATATCAGCTGCTGGTGTTGGTCCACTTTATCAAGGGCAGGGTCAATGCATCTAGCTATCAGGAGATTTTGGAGCACTTCATGCTTCCATCTGCTGAAGAGCTTTATGGAGATGAAGAGTTCATTTTTCAGCACGACCTGGCACCTGCTCACAGTGCCAAAACTACTGGTAAATGGTTTACTGACCATGGTATTACTGTGCTCAATTGGCCTGCCAACTCTCCTGACCCGAAACCCGATAGAGAAATCTGTGGGATAGTGTGAAGAGAAAGTTGAGAGACGCAAGACCCAACACTATGGATGAGCTTGAAGGCTGCTATCGAAAGCATCCTGGGCCTCCATAACACCTCAACAGTGACACAGGCTGATTGCCTCCATGCCACGCCGCATTGAAGCAGTCATTTCTGCAAAAGGATTCCCGACCAAGTGTTGAGTGCATAAATGAACATAATAATCTGAAGGTTGACTTTTTTTGTATTAAAAACACTTTTCTTTTATTGGTCGGATGAAATATGCTAATTTTGTAATTTTGGGTTTTCATGAGCTGTATGCCAAAATCATCAGTATTAAAACAATAAAAGACTTGAAATATTTCAGTTGGTGTGCAATGAATCTAAAATATATGAAAGTTTAATTTTTATCATTACATTACGGAAAAGAATTAACTTTATCACAATATGCTAATTTTTTGACAAGGACCAGTATATGACCTAAAACATGATCAGATTTTCACACAAGTCCTAAACATAGATAAAGAGAACCCAGTTAAACAAATAAGATGAAAATATTATATTTGGTCATTTATTTATTGAGAAAAATGATCCAATATTACATATTAGTGAGTGGCAAAAAGTGAGTCTGCACTAGCAACGTGTGAGCTCCGTGCTAGCACGACTCTAGCACTATGATACCACCGCGTTAGATCCGTGCTAGTGTCACAGACTGGATCAGAGCCTCGTTCGTCATGATCCTCCCCGCCAATAGAGGGCGTTCTGGATTGAATCACTTGTGTTGCTCCGCCGGACTGTAGAAAGCCAGCGCAATCACTAACAAGCATCAGCTGTTATGGACTTTATTTAAGCGGGACTCAAGCTCTGGGAAGTTGCGGCTTATTCTCTGTTCGTGCTCCTGTTCCCCTTTGTCTCCATGTTTGCGGAAGTTACCTATTCTTGGAATTACTCGTGCTGGTGACAGTTATCACCTCCTTGCTCTTGGACTATGCTATTCTGCTCATGTGCTTTATCAGTTTCGCTCTTGTTGGCCGGTGGGACAGTGGTTCTTGTATCATGCGGTGAGCTCGCGGTTATTGCTATTTGGTCTGTTTAGTGCCTAGTTATGTTTGTTTTGCTTTTGTTGTTTATCGTGTTTCTGTTCCACTTCATGTTCCTTTGTTCCTCCGTCTTATGTTTTGGTTCTGCTTCTTTTCTTTAATAAATATCATTAATTATATTTGGTCAACCTGCGCTCTGCCCCTTGAACCCCCGATGTTACAGAATAACCCGCCAAGGTATGGAGACGGCAGGGACTCTAGCTTTTACATGTTTGCCCGACTGGTTTAACAGTGATCTGTTTTTTTCGGCTCTTTATAGAGCAAAGTACCCGGTATTTTGAGGTATTTGCTGTCCCTCGGATTTCGCTCAAATACAGTTTCTTTTTTCTTGCCTTTCGGGTAGGGCTCTATGCTGGGCCACCGAGTTGTGGCCACTTCTTAAAGCGGGAACTGTTAGGGAGTTTTTAAAAATCTCGAAGCAGGGTTTGGTACTCCTTACGTTCGGTTACCAGATGTCATCCGTAATTTGCTGGACCCCCAGTTCACCAGCAGTTGGAAGGTGTTGGCCAAGCACAAGCCAGCACCCTGAAGCTCAGTATCTGAGCACGTTTTGCCTGTTAGCTCCATTGATGAGCTGTTAGCGACCAGTAGCTCAGTACCTGAGTCGGTACCACTCAGTAGCCCAGTATTTGTGCCTATTAGCACTGTATTCCAGCATGTTAACTCCGTATTTAAGCATGCTAACCCTGTGTCTGAGCACGCCATGCTCATGTTAGCTCCCTAGCTGAGCAGTTAGCACCCTGTAGCTCAGTACTTGAGCCATTAGCATTGAGTAATCCTGTTTGTGAGCATGTTAGCTCCTCACCAGAGCCATTAGTGTCAACTAGCTCTGTACTTGAGCTTGTTAGCTCCGTACCTGAGCCATCAGTGTTGATTAGCTACTTACCTGATTTGTTAGCGTCGACTAGCTCCATCCTTGAGCATGTTAACTCTGTACCTGAACTGTTACTGTCAACTAGCTCCTTAATAAAGTATGTTAGCTCCATACATGAGCTGTTAGCGTCAACTAGCTTCGTACTTTAGCACATTAGCTCTATACCTTAGCCTTTAGCGACAACTAGCTCTGTACTTGAGCATGTTAGCTCCGTACCTGAGCCGTTAGCATCGACTAGTTCCGTTCCTGAGCACATCTCCATACCTGAGCCATTAGCATCGACTAGCCCTGTACCTGAGCACATTATTTTCATACCTGAGCCTGCAATGTCTCTAAGCAACATGTTTGAGCCAGTTGTGCCATTTCTGGCACCTAGGACATTAGTGCCAGTGCCAGCACCAAGAATGTCAGCACCATGCCAGCGCCGAGGATGCCAGTGCCAGTGCTGAGAATGTTAGTGCCAGTGCCAGAGCTGAGGACGTCAGCACCAGTGCCAGTGCCGAGGATGTCAGCGCCAGTGCCAGCACTGAGAACGTTAGTTCCAGTGCCAGCACCGAGAATGTCGGTGTCAGAGGCTGTTTGCACCAGTGAGGCCTAAGAGGAGATCGTTTGCTCCAGTGAGGCCTGCCTTAAGGCTGTTTGCTCCAGAGAAGCCTGCCTTAAAGCTGTTTGCTCCAGTGAGGCCTGCTTAAAGGCCATTTGCTCTAGTGAGGCCTACCAGGAGGCCGTTTGCTCCAGTGAAGCCTACTAGCAGGCCGTTTGTTCCAGTGAGGCCTACTAGGAGGCCGTTTGCTCTAGTGAGGAGTGCCAGGAGGCCGTTTGCTTCAGTGAGGCCTACCAGGAGGCCGTTGGCTTCACTGAAACCTGCCTAAAGGCTGTTGATTCCACTGCGACCTACCTTGAGACCATCCGCACCCATAAGGTCTCCAGGCCTATCAGGAGGCCATTTGCTCCAGTGAAGAGTGCCAGGAGGTTGTTTGCTCCAGTGAGGCTTACCAGGAGGCCGTTGGCTTCACTGAAACCTGCATAAAGGCCGTTGATTCCAGTGCGACCTACCTTGAGACCATCCGCATCGATGAGGTCTCCAGGCCTATCAGGAGGCCATTTGCTCCAGTCAGGATTACCAGAAGGTTGTTTGCTTCAGTGAGGCTTACCAGGAGGCCGTTTGCTCCAGTGAGGTCTGCCAGGAGGCCGTTTGCTCCAGTGAGGCCTACCATGAGGCCGTTGGCTCCAGTAAGGCCTGCCTAAAGGCCATTGGTTCCACTTCAGGTCCGTTTCTGTTTCCTTTGTTCCTCTGTCTTATGTTTTGGTTCTGCTTCTTTTCTTTAATAAATATCATTAATAATATTTGATTAATATCAACCTGCACTCGTGTCCTTATCTGTCCCCTGTTGTTACAGCTAGCACCGCAGCATTAGCTCTGCATTTTTTTTCTGAGCGTAACCACACTCGTTTTTTTTATGCTTTGTTGCTGTTCTGCGCATTCCTTGCACTCAGCTTTTTGCTACATGGTTTTTCTGAGCGTCACCACGCTCTTTTGTTTTACTCCCATGTTTCTTGTGCTTCTTTGCTGTTCTCTATGTTCCTCATGTGCCACTTTTTTGCTAGGCAGTTTTCCGAGCATTACCACACTCTTTTGTTTTACCCTCGCATTCTTGCGCTTTGTTGTTTCTCTGCTTTCCTCGCGGCCCACTATTTGCTCCATGGTTTTTCCCAAGCATTACCACACTATTTTTTTTTTCACACGAGCATTCTTACACTCATCCTTCTTTTCCTTGTCCCCTCCACTCGCCGTGTTAGTTCCACTGCTCGCCTTGAGCGTTCCCTCGCTCCCTCATTATCAACGTTTCCCCAAAGGCATCCTGTGTTTGCTTTTTGCTTTTGGTAGGGGTTGTGTTGGGTCGCTGTGTTTTGTCTTGGTTCAGTGGACTATTGTTTTATCAATAAACTTTATTTTGACTGGAACCCTGCATCCAGCTGCCCTCACTCCTGCCATGCACCTAACATCATGGACAGATGTCCTGACATTTTCGTTTAGAATTCTCTGTTATAATTCACAATTCATTGTTATGTCAATTATGGCAAACTGTCCTGGCCCAGATGCAACACAACAGGCCCAAACCATGACACTACCATAACCATGTTTCACAGATGGGATAAGGTTCTTAGAATGCAGTGTTTTCCTTTCTCCAAACATAACGCTTTTCATTTAAACCAAAAAGTTCTATTTTGGTCTCATCCATCCACAAAACATTCTTCCAATAGCCTGACCATTGCTCTGTCTTCAAAAAGCTCCATGGGTGTATATTCTCTGTTTTCTTTATTATTATGTCTTTCTAGTGTCAGCCAGGCTTGCAAATTTGCTTTTTGAAAACAGATGGTAGGGTGGTAGGTCCTGAGGTTTGCTAGCTGTTATGGCTAAACAAAAACGTTTGGGATTCCAATGAAAAGACCAGCTAAGGAATCCCTAACTAGCCAATACATACTTTGAAACCAGCTGTCAGATTGCAATCAATACATACATGCACATCAAATACAATCAAGTGAGTTCCACTGCAATCACAGTGAAGAGTCATCACTGCTCTCCTTGATAGGATACCTCGGGTTTGTGTGGCTTACCACATATCCTCTAATATTCTCCAAATGTATGGATGGCCTTGCTGACCCACTCTGACATGATCTTACTCTGTACGTATTGTGGGTGGTTTAGCTATAAATTGAGATTGACTGTGAGTTTAATCAGCTCATTGTACCATATTACCCTCCAAGTCAACACATCAAAATTTGAACACAATTAGTGTGTTTACACTATAGTGTGTTTACACTATAGTGTGTATACAGTATATTTCTTTACCACTTAATGGAATGAGAAACTTGACCATTTTGGCTTTGTGTGAGAAATAGTTCTCAAACAAAAGATTTTTATTTTATTTATTTATTTTATTTTTTTTCTTTACATGGACTACATTTATTTAAGGGAATACTGTACATTAATACATAACAAACAAATATGGGTAATAAGAAAGAGAAATAATAATGGAAAATAGAGTTACAGGAAAATAAAGCAACGAGCAACAGAAGTTTAAACCTTTAATTTACTCAAAAGCATTTCATGATTCATGTTTTTGGATTAATAACTATCTGCGGGGACAGGTAATTAATATGACTGATGGTTACTACTATTCCTTGCTTGTTTAGTTCATTGTTAATGTCACTACTACAGTAACTCTCTGAGCTTAGTGAAAGTGAATGAGATTTATTAGTGTTATTGAAGCATCTGAAAATAAGCATGTGAATCTTATTTTGTTTTGGTCTTTTTTTTGTGCTTACGGTTGGTGGAAATAATAAATCAGGTATTAGTGGGGAAAATAAAAGCCACATGACCTAATACGCATGGGGTAGAGCATGGATAAAAAAGTAGACTGAAGAGACAGAGTTGGTGTTAGTAAATGAGTGAACTTGAAATAGACTCTGGGAATGGAGAAGGTCCACCACAGGGTGCGGCTGCGTCACCAGCCACGTGTATGCATTTGTGTGGGTGTGCAAGTGGTGCACATGCTATTGATCATGTCATATATGTGGCTTCACTGGGCAAAAAAAGAATGAACGAATTGGTTTTGGCAGATGATCCTGAAACTGTGGTTTTGGTTTGGACCAGCGTAGTGCAAGCTTCACCACAAGTCAAATATCCACATAGTCTCCTGTTTTTATTTTCTCTCTTCCTCTCCCTTTCTCTCCAATTTCTCTTAATTTATCATTTTCCCTTGACATATGTATGTGCCCCTTAAGTCATGCCCTATTCATAAATGGAGAGAATTATCAAATCAATCTATTGTGTCTCAAATCCTCTATATCTCTCAATACTTATATATAAATAATAAATAATGTTACTCCACTCAATGTTGATCGTGTTTTACCCTACATATCATTCACTTTTGCTAATACAAAGTAAAACCCTATTATCTGAATTCACCTCGTTCTTCAAAATGGTTCTGATAATACAGTGGTGCTTGAAAGTTTGTGAACCCTTTAGAATTTTCTATATTTCTGCATAAAACATCAGATTTTCACACAAGTCCTACAAGTAGATAAAGGGAACCCAGTTAAACAAATGACACAAAAATATTATACTTAATCATTTTTTTATTCAGGAAAATTATCCAATATTACATATTAGTGAGTGGAAAAGGTATGTGAACCTCTAGGATTAACAGGGGAAATTAGATTCAGGTGTTTTCAGTCAATGGTTTGACAATTAGGTGTGAGTGGAAGCCCTGTTTTATTTAAAGAACAGGGATCTATCAAAGTCTGGTCTTCACAACACATGTGTGTGGAAGTGTATCATGGCACAAACAAAGGAGATTTCTGAGGACCTCTGAAAAGAGTTGTTTATGCTTATCAGGGTGGAAAAGGTTACAAACCATCTCTAAAGAGTTTGGATTCCACCAATCCACAGTCAGACAGATTGTCTACTAATGAAGCAGATTCAAGACCATTGTTACCCTCCCCAGGAGTGGTCAACCAACAAAGATCACCTCCAAGAGCAAGGCAGGTAATAATTGGTGAGGTCACAAAGTACCCCAGGGTAACGTTTAAGCAACTGAAGGCCTCTCTCACATGCTAATGTCAATGTTCATGAGTCCACCATCAGAAGACTGAACACTGAACAACAATGGTGTGCATGGCAGGGTTGCAAGGAGAAAGCTGCTGCTCTCCAAAAAGAACATTTCTGCTCGTCTAGTTTGCTAAAGATCACGTGGACAAGCCAGATGATTATTGGAAGAATGTTTTGTGGATGGATGAAACCAAAATAGAACTTTCTGGTTTAAAAGAAAAGCGATAAGTTTGGAGAAAGGAAAACACTGCATTCCAGCATAAGAACCTTATCCCATCTGTGAAACATGGTGTTGGTAGTATCATGGTTTGGGCCTGTTTGCTGCATCTGGGCCAGGACGGCTTGCCATCATTGATGAAACAGTGAATTCTGAATTATATCAGAGAATTCTACAGGAAAATGTCTGGACGTCTGTCCATGAACTGAATCTCAAGAGAAGGTGGGTCATGCAGCAAGACAACGACCCTAAGCAAACAAGTCGTTCTACCAAAGAATGGTTAAAGAAGAATAATGTTTTGGAATGGCCAAGTCAAAGTCCTGACCTTAATACAATCGAAATGTTCTGGAAGGACCTGAAGCGAGCAGTTAATCTGAGGAAACCCACCAACATCCCAGAGTTGAAGCTGTTCCGTACAGAGGAATGGGCTAAAATTCCTCCAAGCCGATGTGCAGGACTGATCAACAGTTACCAGAAACATTTAGTTGCAGCTATTGCTGCACAGGGGGGTCAGACCAGATACTGAAAGCAAAGGTTCGTATATTTTTGCCACTCACTAATATGTAATATTGGATCATTTTCCTCAACAAAAAAAATGACCAAGTATAATATTTTTGTCTCATTTATTCAACTGGGTTCTCGTTATCTACTTTTAGGACTTCTGTGAAATTCTGATGATGTTTGAGATCATATTTATGCAGAAATATAGAAAATTCTATATATATATAGATTCTATATATAGAATTCTATATAAAATTCTATATATATTCTATATAAAAAATATTCTATATAAAATTCTATATATAGAAAAATAGAAAAGGGTTCACAAACTTTCAAGCACTACTGTAGAATATCTGAAGACTAGGAGCCCTGTTTCCAGTATTTTTTACTAGACACAGTAATAGCATTGTAATAGCATAATATAGTGGAAAAGTCAGAGGTCTGACCTCCTATATAAATGGCAGGTGAAAGTTCTTCCAATCATTCAAAGAGGGTTGCAATAAAAAACCTGTTAAATGCCCATCCTCAAGTATTTTTCTGGTTTTATGATATAAAATAAAAATGGACAATATTAATAAACAAATTTTAATAAAAAGGTACTTGTGTGTAAGCTCCTTTCCAAACATCCAAAGCAAATTTTCTTTGATCATCAGTCACATGCGAGGTTTGGAAATGGCGTAAAAAGAGAACTGAAAGTTAACCCACCTGTGATGTTAGGGGTCAAATTGACCCGTTTTAAAGTTTGAAGATCTAGGAACAATACGTAAGTATTTCTTCAGTATGAAACTTCTTCCGCTTGCCTTAATTAATGTAATCAACATATAATAAGTAAATCTCCATACATATAATAAGTTATCTCCTGGTCCACACGGGAACTCATCCGCTGGTCACCCTGGTGTGTTGACCACTGTCTACGCCGCCCAGCCTTCCAGGTCAACTCTCTCCAAGGGTCCTCCTTGTCTACTCTCCCTTGCAACATACCACAGGTTTACCAGGACCTCGCCCCGGTCTTTTGCGAATGAGAACCTATGAGTCTCCCTCCTCACTGACCTTACGACTGTGCTATAGACCTTCTAACTGACGCACCGCTACCCAAAGCCCAACTATATCCTCTTTCGCCAATGGAGGAATAGGCCATGAAGGATTCCATCACCGAGTACCTCAGCCTCGGCCTCATTCGCCCATCCACCTCACCCGTATCTGCTGGCTTCTTCTTCGTGACCAAGCGGAACACGTCATTACGACCGTGCATCGATTATCAAGAGCTTAACCGCATCACCAAGAAATTTGCCTACCCTCTCCCTCTGGTACCTTTGTCTTTGGAACAGCTTCGGGCCGAACACTGGTACACCAAGTTGGACCTCCGCAATGCCTATAACCTCATCCATATCAAGGGGGGTGATGAGTGGAAGTGCCTTCTGCGTCAGCTCTGGGCATTATGAGTACCTGGTTATGCCTTTTTGGCCTAGCCAAAGGTCTTCCAGGCCTTTATCAACGATGTCCTCTGGGATATGCTGGGCCAGTTCATGATTGTGTACGTAGATAACATCCTGATCTACTCTTCGGATCTTGCCACTCACATCACCCAGGTACAGCAGGTCCTCGAAAGACTGTTGTCCCACCACCTCCGAGTGAAAGCTGAAAAATGTGAATTCCACACCCAGTCAGTTCACCATCTCAGCTATGTCATTTCACCTTCTGGTGTTGCCATGGATGATTCTAAGGTGTCCACCATCCTCTCCTGGCCCACGCCCCAGACCATTATGGAGATCCAGCGGTTTCTGGGCTTCGCTAACTTCTACCGCTGCTTCATTAGGAACTTCAGCTGGACAGTGGCACCCCTCACTTCCCTACTGCGAGGCAATCCTCATCTCCTCCGATGGTCCCCGGAGGCTGAAGCGGCCTTTGTGGCCCTCAAGTAGGCTTTTACCCAAGCTCCGGTTTTGGGTCACCCCGACCCGGATCGCCCCTTTGTCACGGAGGTCGACGCGTCGTCAGTAGGTGTGGGGGCGGTTCTTTCGCAGTGCCTGGGCAACCCTCCTAAGCTTCACCCCATCGCCGCCTTCTCTCACAAGCTCACGCTGACCGAACGCAATTATGACGTCGGGGATCGCGAACTCCTGGCCCTCAAACTAGCCCTGGAGGAGTGGAGACATTGGCTAGAGGGGTCTCAACACCCTTTCACCGTCCTTACTGACCACAAAAACCTGGAATATTTGCACTCTGCCAAGCGTCTTAACGCCCGCCAAGCCCGTTGGTCCCTCTTCTTCACCCAGTTCAATTTCACTATTTTCTATCTACCGGCTTCTGTCCCTCTTTCCATGTTTCTCTTCTGAAACCCTGGGTCCCCGGTCCGCTGGCCACTACCTGCACTTCGGAACAGCCACTGCCGGCGGAGGTGGAAGGTACACCTGCCTACAAGGTCCACCAACTCCTGGACTCCCAACGGCGCAGTTCTCGCCTTCAGTACCTGGTGGACTGGGAGGGGTACAGCCCAGAGGAACGTTGCTGGGTGGAGGCCAAAGATATCCTGGACCCTTTCCTCATCCAGGAGTTCCACTCTACTTGCCTTGATCGCCTTGGTCCCCAGCGCCGTTGTCGTCCCCACAAGTCCTCTTCGGGGGCTCGACCCGTGTGCACCCGCTGCTCCTTGGCTCGCATGGGTCCTTCGGTGGGGGGTACTGTCACGCCCGCAATCAGCCCAGCGGTCAACGCCTGTGAAAAACATGAAAACATTATCCTTATATTATCCCTATATTATCCTTGTTATATATATATATATATATATATATATATATATATATAACAAGGATAATATAGGGATAATATAAGGATAATGTAATATATATATATATATATATAATATATATATATATATATATATATATATATATATATATATATATATATATACACTGCTCAAAAAAATAAAGGGAACATTCAAATAACACATCCTAGATCTGAATGAATGCAATATTCTCATTGAATACTTTATTCTGTACAAAGTTGAATGTGCAAACAACAAAATGTTGACAACAAAATCACACAAAAATCATCAATGGAAATCAAATTTATTAACCAATGGAGGCCTGGATTTGGAGTCACACACAAAATTAAAGTGGAAAAACACACTACAGGCTGATCCAACTTTGATGAAATGTCCTTAAAACAAGTCAAAATGAGGCTCAGTATTGTGTGTGGCCTCCACGTGCCTGCATGACCTCCCTACAATGCCTGGGCATGCTTCTGATGAGGTGGCGGCTGGTCTCCTGAGGGATCTCCTCCCAGACTCCCAGCATCCGCCAACTCCTGGACAGTCTGTGGTGTAATGTGACGCTGGTGGATGGAGGAAGACATGATGTCACAGATGTGCTCAATCGGATTCAGGTCTGGGGAACAAGCGGGCCAGACCATAGCTTCAATGCCTTCATCTTGCAGGAACTGTTGACACACTCCAGCCACATGAGGTCTAGCATTGTTTTGCATTAGGAGGAACCCAGGGCCAACCGCACCAGCATATGGTCTCACAAGAGGTCTGAGGATCTCATCTCGGTACCTAATGGCTACCTCTGGCTACCTCTGGCGAGTACATGGAGGGCTGTTCGGCCCTCCAAAGAAATGCCACCCAACACCATTACTGACCCACTGTCAAACCGGTCATGCTGAAGAATGTTGCAGGCAGCAGATCCCTCTCCATGGCATCTCCAGACTCTGTCACGTCTGTCACATGTGCTCAGTGTGAACCTGCTTTCATCTGTGAAGAGCACAGTTTGCCAGTGGCGAATTTGCCAATCCTGGTGTTCTCTGGCAAATGCCAAGCATCCTGCACGGTGTTGGGCTGTGAGCACAACCCCCATCTGTGGACTTCGGGCCCTCATACCAGGCTCATGGAGTCGGTTTCTAACCATTTGTGCAGACACATGCACATTTGTGGCCTGCTGGAGGTCATTTTGCAGGACTCTGGCAGTGCTCGTCCTGTTCCTCCTTGCACAAAGGCGGAGGTAGTGGTCCTGGTGCTGGGTTGTTGCCCACCTACGGCCTTCTCCTTGTCTCCTGGTGTACTGGCCTGTCTCCTGGTAGTGCCTCCAGCCTCTGGACACTATGCTGACAGACACAGCAAACCTTCTTGCCACAGCTCGCATTGATGTGCCATCATGGGTGAGCTGCACTACCTGAGCCACTTGTGTTGATTGTAGAGTCTGTCTCATGCTACCACAAGTATGAAAGCACCACCAACATTCAAAAGTGACCAAAACATCAGGCATAAAGAATAGGTACTGAGAAGTGGTCTGTGGTCCCCACCTGCAAAACCACTCCTTTATTGAGTATGTCTTGCTAATTGCCAATAATTTCCACCTGTTGTCTATTCCATTTGCACAACAGCATGTGAAATTGATTGTCAATCAGTGTTGCTTCCTAAGTGGACAGTTTGATTTCACAGAAGTTTGATTTACTTGGAGTTATATTGTGTCGTTTAAGTGTTCCCTTTATTTTTTGAGCAGTGGATATATATATATATATATATATATATATATATATATATATATATATATATAGATATATATATATATATATATATATATACATTTTTTTTTTTTTTTCGTTTGTTTGTTTTTTGTTTTTTTTTGTTTTGAAGTCTTGAAGGTTACTGTATTATGTGTTCAACTATAAGCACAATTGTTTATTCATTCTGGGACCTTTTCACTTAATGCCCATGCTTAGTGTTCCCTTTCCTCGTCTCCAGCCTCTCTCATGTCTGTCCCATGTGCTCAGTGTAAACCTGCTTTCATCTGTGAAGAGCACAGGGCGCCAGTGGCGAATTTGCCAATCCTGGTGTTCTCTGGCAAATGCCAAGCATCCTGCATGATTTGGGCAGTGAGCACAACCCCCATCTGTGATCGTCGGGCCCTCATACTATCCTCACTTACTACAGCAAAACAGCTTGAATTATCTTTACTTTTAATTGTCTTCCTTCAGTAGTAGTTCTTCCTTCTTTAGAACTAGCAATCAATTCTCTCCTACCAATTACTAGCAGCAACTACTGTAAATAAGCAGCGCTGACAAAGGGTCTGGGCTGATTTAAATAACCCATCAGCCAGGTGTAGCTCATCAAGGCTAAGTGAAAGTCATGTGACTGTGCAGTGACTAGCGTTTTCAGTAATTTTCTTACACATTTGTTGACAAACTAAAGATTCTGACAGCTCTTGATGCAGTGCCGTCTGAGGGATCAGACATCAGGCCTCTTCATTTTAGCTTGAGCCTTTGGCCTTTACACAACAAAATTCCTCCAGATTCCTTCAATTGAATGGTATTATGGATTACATCTTTGCCCATCAAAAACTCATCCTTTTGTGAATACTGTTTTTGTACTAAATCATGATTATATATCACTTGTTGACATCATATGTTTGAAATCACATCATTATTAGGCCTAAATAAACGTGGCAGGACAAGGATTAGGACTTTTTTTGGTATCAGTAGGTACTGCAAGTTAATCTCTCTAAAACAGATCAAGCCATGGAAGATGATCCCTGAATATTAAAAGTTGAATATTTAGAATATGTTTTTAATATAGGGACAGCTGTGTGTAATTTGCATGTTCTCCCCATGTTTGCGTGGGTTTTCTCTGGGTACTTCGGTTTCCTCCGACATTCTGAAAAATGTGTGTTAGGTTAATTGGTGTTTCCAAAGTGCCCTTTAGAGTGTGAATGTGTGTATGAGTGTGTGAATGTATGTGCCCTATGATGGATTGGCACCCTTTCTAGGGCCCTGTCCTTTCTTTCTTGCGCCCTGTGCTGTCGGCCAGGCACCAGACCTTGCAACCCTTATCCTGCTAGGATAAGCGCATAAGACAATTAATGAATGAATGAATGGATTAATGATTTCATATAATAATTTGGTAATTTAATATAATAACTTATAAGGCTGATTTGTTATACACCATGCTTCAATTTATGGGAAACATATTGCTTATACATCAATACCAGTCATGCTGAAAATGCAGATGCATTGGGACTGTGGCACTGTGGGACTGTGGTAGTCTAGCGGTTAAGGTACTGGACTATGGACCAAAAGATCCAGGGTTCAAATCCCACCTCTGCCAAAACTACCACTGTTAAATACTGTAAATGTAAATAAATGTAAAAATTGCCAGTACAAACCTAAGGGAGAGTAAACTTAGGACATTGAAACAGCAAATGAGTGTGCAGCAAATCTTTCTTTTTCCTAAAATTTTGAAGTTACAATCTCTTTGTGTCAGATTACAGACAGACTCCCAAAATGGATGAACCTGAGAGCGAGAAAAATCTGTCTTGATTTAGCATTTGCCATCACTACCCTTTTCCCTGAGATAAACGACTTGGTGATGAATGAAAAACTACAACTTTCTGATTCAGTGCTTTCAACAATTGTATCAGATATAACTGAACAGCTAAAAATAAAAAAGAAAGCTGCTTTCAACTGAGTTTGTTAGACTTGCAGCAGATGATAACCTGTACTTTAATCCTCTAATCCTCAATAATTGATATTTGCAATCACTAATTGTTAATGCTTTGAGGTTTTTAATTTTGTTTTTGTTTTCCATCGAAATGTTTTGGGGCTTGAAAGAAAAACATAATTAATCAAGACTATCATTTTATCATGTGTTTCCCAATTTACTCATTTTCGATGACTATTGCTATAGTGTTTTATTTTGTCAAGGCAATTTTATCACTTCATCTCATGGCACTCTGATAAAGCTGGCCTTGGAAAACAGTTATTTAAAGTAACATGCATGTAGCCCTCTGAATACACTGACTAAGGCTTGCTTGGGTTGGATTGTCCACCTCTGTATATAAGACTTGCAAGTAGAATCTACTCTGTCTTGCTCAACATTGATATAAGTATCTTAAGCCCTAACCAGATCATCTCTTACTGCCTGATGCCATATCAGAGTTCATACTTGTACCATCCAAAGAAGTTCAACCTTCTTTAACTATTCCAGCACATGTTGAAATAATTTTCTATGCTGTGTTGTGAAAGAGTAACAATAACAACAGTAACAGCATGCTGTTGACAGACACAAAAATGTCCTTGTGATACCAAATATTCTTCTTGTCCGTTCCTTACTTTCTCCAATTGCTAAGGCTACAAGCTAAAAGCAAGAATGATGGTGTTTCACTTTGTTAATCCACTGGTATAATTATATGCACTGTTACAAACACAGAGGCAGTGTGCTTTTAGTTTCACACATTGTCATCAGCTTGCTAATTGACGGATAGAACAAGGCAACCAGGGAAAAAGAATAAACAATTGGTCAGGTCAGCCAGGAGAACAGATCAATGGATGAAACATCTGAAATGAATGATTGCTCACACTCACAAACACACACACAATCCTCTTATCTCCACAACATCTAATTCAAAATTACTTAAGGTGACACTTTGAATAGGGCCAGGGCATTTGCTCATAGCCACCGGTAGTGTCTTGAGGGATTAAAAAGACTCTTGTTGCTGAGGCTCTTTGAAAACAGAGCAAAATCGATATCATATCAGTGGCCGATGGAACACCTGACAGTTCAATTTCACAGTTACTCTTCTGAATCGATGTTGCGGGAATGGCTTTGGACTATTTTGATAGGCCAGCTGATGGAATGAATTTACACTGGTCACTAGTGTATGCATGTTAAATACATTAATGTAACAGTAAAATATTTTCACGGTGGTCTCCTTAAGGTGAAGAAATTTAGAGCATGAGCCTATTATTACCTTTTAATTGGAAGGTTTGATTTACGGATACTACTGATTTTACAGTGTTTGCCTCCCATTCACCCTTAATCAAATGATTTAATGCAACTGACATCCTTGGGTTTTCTAGGTAATTCTAACTTAATTAGCACATTGTACTCATTAATTCAAGCAGAGCAAATAAATTAAATTGAGGCAATCAAATGAGCTAAGGCACTCTTTCTTTAACCATTAAGTAGAATCAACTCATATTGTACAGTTCATTGGTTGGTACACCATCTGATTAAACACAGACAGAACTTTTAAACTTTGATATTGAAAAATGTGGAAATGAGACAAAGATATTAATAAACACTCTAAGGTGGAAGCATATTAGACCAGAGTGAACTGCCCAAGAGAGAAAAGGTTGAATAGAGGAAAAAAAAACCCTTTCCAAAAGCTCAGTTGGCAAAAATAAACTTGGCAGTGTCAGTGGGGGAAAATGACACAATATTTGTTTTGGACTTCAGATGGACTGCGGGTTTGGTGGTACCCATTCTAACTAAGCATCACTCCTTCCTAAGAATGAGTCAGCAGTCTAATGCCAAATGGGGAATGACTTTGAGTACCAGAGAAAAAAAGTGTCACTAAAAATGTCACCAATTTCCTGTCTAGGCAGTTATGGGAATTAGATGAGTTGAGTACAGTTGGTAAGACCTATTAAAGTCATGTGCTATATCTGATATTCATCCTTACATCAAAAATGACAAATTTCCTATTTCTTAAAAAATATCCAGAGGACAAATTCTCCTGGACCTGACATCATTCCATCACAGACATTTTAAAACAGGCAAAAAATACGACCATCATGCAGACTGCCTGCCTTAATCATTACAAACCTCATACATATATATGGTAATATCCATTGTTTTGGCAGACTTCATGAAAACTGGAATGTAGTGACACAGCGGTTAAGGTACAAGACTGTGATCAAAAGGTCCAGTGTTCAAGTCTGACCTCTGCCAATCTGTCACTTATAGGTCCTGGACCAAGACCCTTAAACACTTGTGTCAGTTGTAAGTCTCTCAGGATAAGAGCATCAGCTAAATGTAAATAAAAATGTTATGTTATCTGTTATCTGTCTGAAACTGGAAATTATAGACATTCCTTTAATTGAAATCATTATAACGTTGTTTTAGGAAATAAATAGTACTCTAAGGAGTTCTTTAGAACTAAATATAAGTGAGATCGCAGATGGGTCACACCTTTGCCCCTGTGATCCTAACAACACTTGTACTGACAAGGTGGGTCAAGGACTTTCAGGACCACCTCCAAGGTGACAGCCTCACTAGAGGTTAAATACCTGGGAGTTGAGGTGCATTTTCCAGAAAGTCTACAGTTCATTCATGATGTAAAGCAGTTTATAAGGGAGGTTTTTTTTACTGCTTTTTATGTCTGAAAAAAATACTGACCAAATTTAACATAGCATGCAAGGAAATGACCTCTAAGCTATTTAGCCATTCTGGAATTGAACTGGCCTTTATCATCAATAGTTTGTCTTTCCTATCTTGTAATGGGTTATTGAAAGATTGCAACCCTTGAATGGGTCAAGACACTTTGAAAAAATGACTTTATGGACTGGTAAAACAGAAATATATTAACATAATTATTCTACAGAATGATGCTGACTGGACTATAGAGTGGAGGCATGGATGCTATTTTAAATCACAACTCATCTCTTAGTGGTGGTGTGTCTCTTTTAATACTGGGTATGGATGTTAACTGTACAGTGGACAACAGGGACATAAACCATGTAGAACCACATGCTGCTTTAATTGGCATTTATAGATTTAGTTGTCTCTTTTACCCATTGTTTCATCTCTTAACTCTGTACTTCAGATCACTGTATGGTGCAGTGTACAGTCACTAAATGTAATGTAAAGCCACAGTGCATACACTGACTGGCCACTTTATTAGGTACACCTTGATGGTTGGACCCCTTTTGCCTTAAGAACAGCTTTAAATTCTTCATGGTTTAGATTCAACAAGTTTCAATAGTGGAAACTGTTTTCATAGTTTTATTGTCAATATTTACATCAAACCATCACACAGCTGCAGCACATTTGTCGGCTGCACAGCCATAATGTGAGTTTCCCATTTCTAAGGCACTGTAGTGGAATTAGGGGTGACTGTGGAGGCCATGACTGTGGTCAAAAAGGGATAGACATGGTCAGCAGCAATACTCAGGTAGGCGGTGGTATTTAAACGATACTGAATTGGTATAATGGGTGTAGCAAACCTATGACTACACTTTTAAATTGATTAATTTTTAATGAACAAACCACCGGATCATTTGTGGACTGGTAGATCCAGAAAACAGTTGAAAAGAGAAAAGAGAAATTGATCAGTCTAGGTCTGAATAGTGAATTCAAAGTTATGTTTCTCGACCTTTGTTTGAATGAAACTCTCTCACACCAGGCGGTAAATTCAAAAAGTTATAACAAGATTATTAACTACAAACAAGGCAATACCAACAGACTATCTGATGTAATAACATATCTATCACTGTATTAAAATCAGGAAGTGATGGCAAACGTACATATATCACAGTATTAAACCATGAAATGATGGCAAACGTACATATATCACAGTATTAAAATCAGAAAACAAGAGGACTGTATGTGTAACTTATCGCACTGTAATAATTATCCAGAGTCGATGTTATGAACTAGTTTGTTACGACGTAGTGAGTTATTGCTAAAACAAATTACATTGAACGTGAATAGTATGGTAGAAGCTACTCAGACGTTGATGAGTCTACGTTGAAGCATGGTTTAAGATCAAACGCAAGGTTCGAGAATCAGGGACCCAGAAAAGCCATAAACGGTACTCGCCTGGAAGGTCACTCGAGTGGTTCGGGGCATTCAACCCTGGCCCAGCCATCCAAAAGACACGATTTTGGGGAGCGTTGGCGTCCGTCTTTTGATGCACACCGTCGCTCGGAAAAGGCCTCTTAGTGGCTTAGCTCTTTGGCTTCTTGCCGATGGCATGACCACGTTGACTTGAGATGGCTCATTTCCCAGTTTAGGCTGCGGGCGTTCACGATTCCTCGACGTTTTGTGTGCATACAACTCAGAATTGATCTTAGCCACAGATAAAGGTGGAGTTGACGCATTTCTAGCACCACGAGCTTCAAGAGACTTAAAAAAAACTTTGAATCTACGATGTGGTCAAGAGTGAAGGTGTTCTTGGCTGGTTGGTCTTTTATCTTCTAATTCGGCAATACCGAACTACTTATGACTGCTGGACACAGGAAACTTGAACGTAAAATAAACGCGAAAACATGAGCAAACTAATAACAAAAAGGCTGACACAAAAGTTGCAACTTAGAAGACAAAGAAAAGACTAGACTTAGAAGACAAAAGAAAAGCACAAAGACTCGAAACTTAGCTTACCACGTGGTTGGCGCGTGTGCTTTTGTATGTTCCGGATCATGGGCGGCCGGAGGCGGGGGCACAAGGAGTTGCCCTGACTTAGCCAATGAAAAGCCGACTCATCAGTAAATCCCTCCTATCGTGGTTGTGTCTTATTTCAGACGTTCTAACTTGGATTAATATATTCCTACATATCTAAGGTGATTAAAAGTATCACATAATAACCAAAAATCCTCAAAGTTCCAAGTTTAGTTGCAGAGCTTCGTTGTAAGGTTCAAATGAACAAAGGCACCTTGAATTGATAACCTAGAACATCGTTAAATCATTCTAACTACAGCACATACATTTGCTATTCCTTAAACAAATAATAATACGAGTGATACAAGATGTAGGAAACATTACATTCTAAATAACAACTTCATTTCTGTTCTTTATAATTATGAACAAGTATTAAACCCGAGCGATCGATACGTATAGATAAAACAGCTGTTATTTCTAATCATAACCATTAGTATAGCACAACTGGACCATATTATGTATAGAACGGTCACTATACTAAAACATTGACCAAATAGATATGGAAATACACGAGGAATCAGTGACATATATATATATATATATATATATATAATATATATATACATACATATATACATATATATACATATATGTATATATGTATGTATATATATATATATATATATATATATATATATATATATATATATATATATATATATATATATATGAGAATATGAAAAATATCCCTGATCACATTTTGTATGAAATAGCTAAGTACATATGGGTGTGTTTGGACTTATTATGAAGCAAATATCATGTGTTATCTAATTGAGAGGTTCCGGTGAAGATAATCTGTTCCCAGCAAAAGTTTAATACCATTATTAAAGTTTGGCTCTTAAAAGGAAGGCAATAGTTTCTTGGTGTCGTAAATCCAGGGCTGTTTTTCTGGCGCCAGGCCGACTGAGACAAAGGGTCGTAAAAGTAACAGTTGGAGAGAAATTTGAGGAACTTGGTGGCCTGGACCATTGAAACCCCCTTTTAAGGTTGACACATGGACTTAGTTTATGATTGCCGAGATGTTGAAGGTTGTAGGTCTGTTTAAACAGACCTCCAATTCTGTTGGTTTGAGCAAGAGTCTGGCATTCATGGGTCATCGCTTGGTGGGGGTAAGATCCGGTCCAGAGGGGGCCATTGCATTCCAAGGTGTCGTGATGTTTTATGGCTTGATAACCGTTCGAACAGAGGGTATAGAGAGTTGAAGGACTGTAATCCAGCTATTAACGCTATCTGGGGCCCAAAGTGTGCGAAAAAAAAATCCCTCTCACCATTACACCAAGAGCAGCATGAACCGTTGATACAGGGAAGGATGTATTCACGCATATACAGTGGGGCAAAAAAGTATTTAGTCAGACACTGATCGTGCAAGTTCTCCTGTAGTTTTCAACATAGGTACACTTCAACTATGAGAGACAAAATGAGAAAAAAAATCCAGGAAACCACATTGTAGGATATTCAAAGAATTTAATTTGTAAATCATGGTGGAAAATAATTATTTGGTCACCCACAAACAGGCAAGATTTCTGACTCTCACAGATCTGTAACTTCTTCTTTAAGAAGCTCGTCTGTTCTCCACTCTTTGCCTATATTAATGCCACCTGTTTGACCTTGTTATCTGTATAAAAGACACCTGTCCACAGCCTCAAACAGTCAGACTCCAGACTCAACCATGGCCAAGACCAAAGAGCTGTCGAAGGACACCATGAAGAAAATTGTAGACCTACACCAGGCTGGGAAGAGTGAATCTACAATAGACAAGCAGGTTGGTGTGAATCTCCCTCGATCTGGGGCCCCATGCAAGGGCTCATCCTGTGGGGTCAAAATGGTCATGAGAATGGTGAGCAAAAATCCCAGAACTACACAGAGGAACCTGATGATTGATCTACAGAGAGCTGGGACCAAAGTAACAAAGGCTGCCATCAGGAATACACTACACCAAGAGGACTCAGATCCTGCAGTGCCAGGCGCATCCCCCTGCTTAAGCCAGTACATGACCAGGCCCATCTGAAGTTTGGCAGAGAGCATATGGATGATCCAGAAGAGGATTGGGAGAATATCATGGGGTCAGATGAAACCAAAATAGAATGTTTTGGTTTGGAGGAAGAAGAATGCTGATTTGCATCCCAAGAACACCATACGTACTTTGAAGCATGGGGGTGGAAACATCATGCTTTGGGGCTGTATTTCTGCAAAGGGGACAGGAAGACTGATTCTTTCCATCAGTGAGAGCATTGAAGAAGGAACGTGGCTGGGTCTTTCAGGATGGCAATGATCCCAAACACAATGCTCAAGCAACGAAGGAGTGGATCTGTAAAAAGCATTTCAAGGTCCTGGAGTGGCCTAGCCAGTCTTCAGACCTCAACCCCATAGGAAATTTGTGGAGGGAGTTGAAAGTCCATGTTGCCCAAACAGCCCCAAAATATCACTGCTCTAGAGTTGATCTGCATGGACGAATGGGCCAAAATACCAGCTACAGTGTGTGCAAACCTGGCGAAGACTTACAAGAAACATTTGACCTCTGTCATTGCCAACAAAGGCTATGTTACAAAGCATTGAGCTGAACTTTTGTTATTGAACAAATACTTATTTTCCACCATAATTTACAATTAAATTCTTTAAAAAGCCTACAATGTGATTTCCTGGATTTTTTTTTTCATTTTGTCTCTCATAATTGTAGTGTACCGTTGATGAAAATTACAGACCTCTCTCATCTCTCTAAGTAGGAGAACTTGCACAATCAGTGGCTGACTAAATACTTTTTTGCCCCACTGTAATATAGGATCATTTTCCTCAATAAATAAATGACCAAATATAATATTTTTGTCTCATTTGTTTAATTGGGTTCTCTTTATCTACTTTTAGGATGTGTGAAAACCAGATGTTGTTTTAGGTCATATGTATGAAGAAATTCTAAAAAATTTCAGCAGCTAAAAAAAAACAGCAGCTGACGTTTTGAAATTTTTATTCATTATATAAAAGTTTTATATAAGTTCTATATTAGTTTTATTTATTATATAAAAGCATATTTTCACTATTTCCTTCCTATGGCGAAGTAGCCTACACATTTATCCAGTAGCTAGTTATAAGGCAAAACTGACATTTTTAACTTTTTATTCACGCACATGCAATATGGTAAAGGTAGAACTCCCCTGTAAACTAACATTCTAAGCACAATCCGGAATTCAGATTGACATTCTCTCACTGGCCACTTTGTTGGTACACGTGTTCAACTACTGGAAAATACAAATACCTAATCAGCCAAGCATATGGCAGCAACTTAATGCATTTAGGCATATAAACATGGTGAAGACGACTGAAGTACAAACTGCGCATTAGAATGAGGTAGAAAGGTGATTTAAGTGTATCTGGATGTGGCATGGTTGTTGGTACTATGGGCTGGTCTGAGTATTTCAGAAACTGCTGATCTACTGAGATTATCCATCTCTAAGATTTATAGATAATGGTTAAAAGAAGAGAAAATATCCAGTGTGTGGCAGTTCCCAGGGCTTTGTTGATTCCAGAGGCAACTAAGAGGCAACTAAGCAGTGGTAACTCAAATTACCACTTGTTACAACTGAGGTATGAGGGAATGAATCTCTGAACAGACAACACATCACACCTCAAAGCAGATCTTTTACAGTATGAAAAAATCGTGTCACTCTTGTCAGCTAAGAATAGGCAAGAGGCTACAATTTGCATCAGCTTACCAAAATATTGATAAAATGTTCCCTGGTCTAATTAATCTCTGCATCTGAGTGGTAGGGTCAGAATTAGGTGTAAACATGAATGGTGTAATGGTGTGGGGGAAATTTTCTTGGCATACTTTGGACCCCTTAATACCAATTGAGTTTTTGAGACACCCTACCTGAGTGTTTTGGCTAATCATGTCCATACCTTTATGACCACATTATACCATCTTCTCATGGCTACTTCAAGAGGAAATTGCACCATGTCACAAAGCTCAAATCATCTCAAACCATTTTCTTAAACATGACAGTATTGACTATACTCAAATGACCTAAAAAGTAACCAGATCTAAGTCCAATAGAGCACCTTTGGAATGTGGTGGAACAGAAGGATTTCCATCATGGATTTGCAGACAACATATCTGTAGTGACTGAGTGATGGTATCATGTCAATATGGACCAAAATCTCTAAGAAATGTTTCTAGCACCTTGTTTAATCTATGTCACAAAGAATTAAGGCAGTTCTAAAGGCAAATGGGGGTTCAGTTTGGTACTAGCAAGATGTACCTACTAAAGTGGACAGTGAATGTATTATATCTGAATGCATTATTCCTTCAGTGTTTAGGTCTGCAACATGTGATTGGAGCCCTGTGTGAACACTAGTTACAGAAAAAATGTCTTTCCCACTAGATGAACACTAATATATAATGATAAGATAATCTGGTAAAGTGTTCCTGTCTATGTCATATCCATGTAATCTGCTTTTAAAACAAAGCTGCTTTTGTCCTTTCTTTGGCTAGCTAATAATTGCTGATCTTTGGTGTGTAATTAACATTTCTGTGTTTGTGACGGCCAGAGCTGAAGATTGGATAGGGAAATAATAGGTTGGCATGTCATGTTCCTTCATCTTGTTTGCGTTGCTGTTAGCAAGAGCTGGCCAACCCACTGCAATTCTGTAAGCATGTTTGATGTTTGAGATTTGCTATGATGAGACGTGGGTCAGAAGAGTGTGTTGGTCTGTCAGGGCGCTTTATAATTCTAAAAAGAGTAATGAGGACTGCAGCAGAGAAATAGCTCTTTGAGTATGTACACACTAATAACATACTGTCTCTCTCTGCATTATTGGTGATGTAGCTACTCTGTTTAACAAATTACTTAATGCAGTGCAAAGACTTAATGTTTTTGCCTTACTGCTGTAATATAATGCCAACATTATGATTTTGCATTAGCAATGCATATCTTCAAGCTTTATTTTAATTACACATATCTACATTATTTTCAAAGAAGCCCTGTTCTTCTGCCCTTTCAGTACTAATGTGAGACAACAAATTAGCAAACATCATGACACTGGTAATTCATAATAATGACAGAATCTCTTTCTGTCACTGTCTTGCTCTGTCACTGCACTCATTATAGATCTCTACCGTCTATATTCTCACACTCTTCTACACTCTTTCTCTGATCATACATGATCATTCATACATGCTCATATTCCTGCCTACCCTGCTCAGTAATAGTGCTTCTAAAAACAAAAGTGCAGATGACTCTCTCCCTCTTTCTGAGCAAGATACAGTGAGCCGCTGAGATAGACGGTGATTGGATTGTGCCGTAGCACCGCATGTACCAATTTCCCAGACTTAATGGGATATTTCTTCCCCTCTCTCTTTCTCCATGTTTTGTGGTTTCATTGCCTAGTGAATTTGACAGAGATTTGGCAGGGTTGTGGGGAAACGGGGTCTCTGAAGAATGGTTATGTTTGCATCCAGAGATTTTTGTCAATCAGAACGAGATGTTTATATACATGTTAACTTCAGAAATCTGATTAAGACATCCACTCGCATGTAATCAAACTCCCGTGCATTCTACAAACAACATTTAGTGTTAAATAACCATATGGGTCCTACCATAGTGTAATAAGATTAGAAATAACATCTTTTACAGCTTTAAATTCTTTTACAACCTTAAATTCTTTCTTTGATTGGTTTATTTAATGTCGCTTTCAGCATCAATGGCTATTTACAACAGATGCGGGGTTGCATCGATACACAAGGTTACATCAAAACTAATCATACATTCCCAGACTAGGCCAGTCAATTAATCAATTAACCTAATGCATGTCTTTGGGGTGTGGGAGGAATTCGAAGCACCACAAGTAAACCCACACAGATACGGCTAGGACAGATGGAGTCTGAAGTTAGGATTGGACCAGGGTTGCTGGAGCTGTGAGGTGACTGCACTAACTGCTGTGTCACCATGCCACATTTTGGGTAGAGTACCTGTTGTGAGAGATTGCTGACCTCTACGGACACTCGAAGACATTTTTCCCAGGTGACAGACTTTGAGAGGGCCGCATCATTGGACTCAAATGGCATGCACACATGGCAAACAAACTCAAGGTGACTCAGACACAGGTCCATCATCCAGACACAGGTGGCACATACACTAGACACTCCTGTCACTGCCCAAACAATCTCCAGGCACTTAGAAGAAGAAACTTTGTTGTCACGGCACCCATTACATGTTTTGCCATTATCAGCCAGCAGTCATCACCTTTATTTGCAATGGTGTCATGAACGAGAAACTGGACTGCTATGGACTGTAATCATATCATCTTTAGTGACAAATCCAGGTTCTGTTTGGCATCCAGATGCAGATATGCAAGGCCAGCTATAATATCTGTGGGCAAATATGCCACAGGACACCATACAGACCTGTATGCCGCTAATGCCCAATAGCTCCCAACGACATTGAGACCCTGGAGACCACATTGCCCTTCTGCCACAATAATTCCCCAGACTAAATAAATCAGCTGAAACCCATCAAGTACTGTTGTGGCAACCATTTTAATTTATTAACAGTGTTGGCTATTATAATTTAAAGAACTGTGATACTCCAACTGTATCTTTCCCATTTTAGCTGATGGCCCAATTTACCTGATTCACCTAATTGACAAATATTCAAATGTTACCCTATTTGAATGATATGCAATACAATAACATAGTTTAAAGCTCACTGTGTAGTTGGGATGGCTACACTGTTTGGACCATATCACTGTTGCATTATTTACAATGACTTGGAGAGTGTGATGCACCCCACAGCAAGTGTTGCACTTGCTGTGGAATACTGATGAGATGAAGTCGGAGGGTGAACAATGTGAGGTGTCAGACAGTGATGATGAGAGAGAGGACAGGGGTTTATTGAATCTGAATCTTGAATGTGAGGCAGATTTAGAATCAGAAAATGAGTGTGCTGGGGACTCCTTAGGGTAAAGTGCAAGAGTGCAGTGTTCTGAGAGAAACCCCAGAGCCAACATGTTATGCCAAGGACAATATAACAAGTCCATTGAGCAGTACTGTGTTTGAATACACAAAAATGTGAGAGAAAATAAAAAAATATACTGAAGAGGAAGCTGATCGAAATAATGCTGACAGCTGATGAACTAAAAGCATTAGTGCATCTTATTTATTACAAGCAGTAAAAGCATGAACCTGGATGATAACTGGTCTGCTGATACGTGAAATCCTATTTTCCTACAGACAATGCATCAACAGAATTCCAGAGATATGTTATATGCACTTTGATAGCAACAACACAAGGGCTGCACAACTTTTGACAGATTAATTTGCCATGATATCTGAGATTTTCAATAAATTTGTGAAAAATAGTATTCCTAATATATACCATAACTGTAGATAAACAACTGTTTCCTACCATGTCATACTTTCATGCAGACAGTACATGGCCAATAACCTGGACAAATTTGGTATTAAACTCTGATGTTGAAACAATATACATGTTGAATGCAATTCCCTATCTAGGGAAAGAGAATAGTAGGACGGCTGGTCAGCGATTATCGAAAAATATTGCGATGCATCTGGTGAAGCATTTCTGCCAGACATTGTCTGTGGCAAATGCTCTATGAATGCATCAAAACTGGGCTTGGAATATTGATAATGTGATATACGGATCTCGATTACAATTCAACTGTGTGAAAGGGAACCTAGACTTTAGTTAGTCAGCAAATCAAACAATTCATGATATTACAACGTCTGGAAAGCATCTGGAGGACATTGTTCTATTATCCAAAGGGAATGTCCCACAGACACATTCCAGATCGTATTTTAGAGAGGCAAGTACTCTCTAAAATACAATTTTCAAATCTACCTGCGTACATCACAAAGATGTCTCTGAGATGTGTGTCTGTGTGCTTACTGGGGAACTTCTTAGTTATTCTGTTGACGAAATGATTAATGATTAGGAGTGGCTTGAGTTACACCTAGGCTAGGCCATTGGTGAAATATCTCTGCAGGTGAAATGGAAACACAATATGGCAAGGCAGAATAAAGTTACACCGTTCCATTTTTCAAAAGGCTGTGTAAAAGGAGCTACAGCATGTCATTTTTTTGGACATCACTGAATTTAGTTTAATATATCTTTTTATGTTTCAGTATGTAAGAATGTAAGATGTGAGCTGTTTTATTTCCCATGAAAAAAAAAAAATTTGTAACAATAACATGATAGAAACGTTGCAAATGGTGTAGATTAGGGTTGCAATATATTAACACCCCCTCCCCCTCAACCATAACTGACTGCACTGGATAATAATCAATAGAGATAATAATAATAATAATAATAATAATAATAATAATAATAATAATAGTGAAAATAATCAAGTGATCAACCCTCACTGACCAGAGCATGCATATGCCCACTGTAATATGCATCAATACTTCTTTGTTTCCCCGCTAGGCCTAGATTTTCTATTACATGTGTGGATTTGATTTTAAAAGAGATTCATGATAGACTGTGGTAGGCTACTTGTCGAGGCATTCACTTGCATGAAATTAACTATAGTCTAATGGGAGAGAGTCAGGGGGTGTTACTCACAGGCTACTTGGCAGACAGTGTGTGAATACTTGAAAAGGGGCATAGTCTTTCATACAGTGGTGCCTGAAAGTTTGTTAAAACTCTATATATTTTCTATATTTACAGGAATTTTGGAAATGGTAACCTATTCAAATTCAAAGGTTTCTATATTGGCAGGTCTGTATAGAAATAATCTGAGGGCAGTTGGCATGGATGGGGCCTTTCCATTAATTGTATTCACAGTAACATTTCTGGAACATTGAACGCTATGAATTAAATGTAATATTTATTACTATTATACATTTATTACATGTAATATTTATTTGTTGTATATATTGTTTATATTTGCTGTATATATTGTTTCCAAGCTGTGTCTAGATGTTCTGTTACATGTTTAGAATTAGTTTCAGCTTACATTCATGATAGACTGTGGTTGGCTACACATGGTTTGAATTTGTTTCAGGTAAACTTGGCAGTCTGGGTGTGTGAATCTGCCCAAATCATGCTCAGTCTTTCCTAGTGTTTATCCCACATCAGTGCAAGGTCGGCTTTCCATGTTGACGTGGCCACAGTGCAGTCTAACAGATGTGTCACCTGACATTGGGCCACTTTAGATTAACCACTTAATGTAATGCATGTATTTGGGATGTGGGAAGAAACTGGAGTGCCAAGAGAAAATCCAAGCAAACACAGGGAGGACTTGCAAACTCCACACAGGTGGACCGATGACCAAGGATCTCTGAACCTGTGAGGCGACTCTGCTAACCACGTGCCACCGTGTCGACCAGCCCTAGCCAAACTATAAGTAGATAAATTCAGCAGGACACTACTAGTAGGAAGTCACGGTGGTGAAATGGTCAGCACTCTACAGTTCAAGGTATACAGCTTTTTAAAAAATTAAGAGACCATTGCAAAATTACCAGTTTCTCTAGTTTTACTATTTGTAGGTAATGTGTGTGTTTGAGTGAAATTAAAAATTTTTTTATTTCTGAAAGTTACTGACAAATTGCAAAAACAAAAACTTATTTTCAGCAATGACAAGAGCTTTTATTTAGTGTAAATGACAGCTGGTCCGAATAACATGATGCAGTGTTTTCAGATCTTGATTAGTAATACAAATAATAATACAGGGAAAACAATTTTATATTCATTTTTGTAACAAAACAATACTAATGTTATAACTTAAAGTTCAGAAATCAATATTTCAAAGACAACTTTTATGTCTTGTAGTTTTCCTCAATAAATAAGATTTGGTTCAGGTGATCACATAATCAGCATCTCATTAAGTAGAATGAGATGTGTCTTTGTTGCAATTCATCAGAAACTGGCATGGAATTGCTGCCATACATGTAGATATGTTGATTTTACGGAAACAAATGTGTGGTCCCTTAATTTTTCCAGAGCTACAGTGGTGTAAAAAAGTGTTCGCCCCCTTCTTGATTTATATTTTTTCTGCATGTTTGTCACACTTAAGTGTTTTGGAACATCAAAACAATTTAAATATTAGTCAAAGACAACACAAGTAAACACAAAATGCAGTTTTAAATGAAGGTGTTTATTATTAAGGGAGAAAAAAATCCAAACCTACATGGCCCCGCGTGAAAAAGTGATTGCCCCCTACCCCCTCATTATAACATGACTATCACACCTGAGTTCACTGTCTCTAGCCACACCCTAATTGCCACACCTGTTCTCAATCAGGACTTCGCTTAAATAAGACCTGCCTGCCAAAGTGAAGTACACCAACAGATGACTCATCCAAGAGGTCATTAAGACCCCACAACAACATCCAAAGAACTGCAGGGTTAGGGTCACTTGCCTCAATTAAGGTCAGTGTTCATGCCTCCACCATAAGAAAGAGACTGGGCAAAAATGGACTTCATGGCAGAGTTCCAAGACGAAAACCACTACTGAGGAAAAAAGAACATTAATTATTAGTAGTTTAGTTTCTTTTGTAGAAGAAGCCTTAGAATAAGGTACGAGTAGGGCCCTATTAAATTCACACGGAAATATGTTTAATTCAATGTGCTTAAAATCACAGATTTCACAGATTTTTCAAGAAAAGTGCCACATTTCTCGGCAGTCATTAAGTAACCCTTGAAAATTGCAAAGAAAACTACAATACACACCATAGCCCACCTTAATGGTTTAATGTAAGCCTGCGAGTGCTAGGCTTCATGCTAATGTTAGGCTTCTATTCAGTTTCACACTGAGGGGGTCACACCAGATACTGAAAGCAAAGTTTCAGATACTTTTGCCGGACGGACGTGAAGTGAGCAGTTAATGTGAGGAAAGCCACCAACATCCCAGAGTTAAAGTTGTTCTGTACTGACAAATGGGCTAAAATTCCTCCAAGCCAGTGTGCAGGACTGATCAACAGTTACAGGAAACGTTTAGTTGCAGTTATTGCTGCACAGGGGAGTCACTGAAAGCAAAGTTTCAAATACTTTTGCCACTCACTAATATGTAATATTGGATCATTTTCCTCAATAAATGAATGACCAAGTATAATATTTTTGTCTCATTTGTTTAACTAGGTTCTTTTTTAGGACGTCTGTGAATATCTGATGATGGTTTAGGTCATATTTATGCAGAAATATAGAAAATTTTAATGGGTTCACAAACTTCAAGCACCACTGTAAATGTTAATTTTATGTTTTTAAACATAAAGGAAATGTCTGCAAGAAACACTCTGTGAGGCAGCAAAAGTTGCATTGCTATTTTTATTTACTGCATGCACTTATAGAAAGAAATCGCTAGGCTGTAATCTAAACAGAAACACATTTTTGCAAGACATAGGAAGGGGAATCCTAATATCCTGGAACAAATATCAATGTACAGGGTAGATATATATATACATACATACATACATACACACACACACACACACACACACACACACACACACACACACCAATCATTTTATTAGGTACACCTACTTCTACACTGATTGTTCAGCTTAACAGTTTCACTTACATTACCAAGTATAATCCTTTTTTTAGTTCTAAAATTACACTCTGTAGTCCATCGGTTTCTCACAGGACTGTCACAGGACCACCACAGAAGGTGACACACAGCCCAGTGAAATGGTCCCGAGAATATGGAACGGAGCACGAGTGTGGTGATGGTTGAAAATGCCGCATGGGCAGTGATGCAAGGCAGCCAAGCATGAATGTGGGGAGGACGAATCCAGGCATGGAGACATCATAATTAACCTCAGCTGGGGAGAACCAGCATGAGAAATATTCACATGGGTGGAGTCTATTGTCAGGTTCCAAGCTCTGGGACAGAACTACTCCCACTCCACAATCAGAGGCATCAATGTCAACAATTAACTGCTTGTAGGGATTGTTTAAAACAAGGATAGATGCAGAGGTTAACGAGACAGAGACAGTTAATGGGGCAGCAACCCTGCTGTAACCTTCAATGAACTGCTGGTAGAAGTTCGCAAAGAAGAGGAAGCGTTGGAGCTCCTTGCAACATGAGGGTGTTGGCCTGACTGCATCTGCAGGGATCTTCCTCGGGTCTGCCTTAATATGACCCCGCTGAATTACGAATCCCAGGAAGGTCACCAACTCCACATGAAACTTGCACTTCTTCACCTTGACGAATAGCCGATTCTCCAGCAGGCAGGACAGGATCTGTCAAACCTGAGCGAAATTCTCCTCCTGTGACCTAGAAAAAAATCAGAATGTCATCCAAGTACATGAACACAAGCCGGTTGAGGAAGTCCCACAGGAAATCATTGACAAAGGCCTGGAATACAGCAGGGATGTTAGTGATAGTGGGTTGGACCAGAGTTACCAGGGTGCACCCCACCTGGGTCACAAGGTCCTCATCAATAAGAATGTCCTCAGCCCCAGAGTTGCTAAGAGCGATGACAGGATATGTTGTTCCCTAGAGGCAGATGGTGACTGGGATCTGTTGGAGAGAGAGATGGGATGGTATGGTGTTGGGCTAATGCTCATCAGTGTCCCCACTCCTACTGACAAGGTTTCTCTTTTTGGTGCTCGGGACAAGTAGCCAGTAGGAAACTGAACAGAACTAATAATATCTACTGTAATTTCATTGCACCAGTCAGAGCTGGCATACATCAGTTCAGTTAATTGCAAGAAAAATTATGTATGATAACATTATGAATAACAGTATGAATGATGATGATTTTTTCAAAGTCCATCTTGCAAAAATTTATTGTGGTCCTGGTGAATCCTTTTGAAATACATTAAAGCATTATATTCCATTGTAAACAATTTAATATCATGTTTGTGTTGAATCGTTCATCTCTTCCAACTTCTGGCTGACCTTCTTACATGTTTAAGTGAAGGGACTCATGTAAATAAGGCTAACATCAAAGAAAAGGCAGCTGGTTAGAATTACTGAATGGGTGCTCTGATGAATGTGTCAGCGAGCACTGTAGGATCGATGAGCTTTCTGATGATTTGTAAGCTAATAGGACATGTATGTGTCACTTTTTTAAAGATGCTGACAGGTTAATGGTCCACTACAGATGCAGACACAGATGTATACAAATACATGCAGTCATACTAGTGACAAGGGTGTTTTGTTAGCTAGTCGGTTTTATAATCACTGGGATGTGCTGTGGCAAACAAACCATTTGTAAACTTCTGGTTGAACAATGGTGAATAGGGGAATTAATAGAAGAATATGAAGCTAGATTATCTTCGTTAGTTTTTATAGTTCCTCAAGTCATAATGGAATCTGATTGAAATTAAGCATGAGAATTTTCTTCCCTCTTTCTCTTCCGTGTGGATAATCGTTCTAGATTTGACCCATTGACCTTCTTTTTAATATTCCTGGAAGATTCATGAGAGGTCTGAAAATTAATGACTGGTTGCAATCAAATCAGTTTGCAGCAATACTTGTAATTATCACTTTTACATAGTGAATTCATCAGCCTTGTCTCTAATCACTGTTTTCACAGAGGGGAACTGCTTTTTCTGCAGTCACAAATTTGCATTACACTATACTCTATACTTAAGAGTAATAATCGTATAATTACCAATATAAGCTCTTCATCATGACAAAAAACTATACGTTTCTAAATCGTTTTGTCCCTTTTTAATATCAAGCTGACAGTGGCCTGCCTTCCAGTCATGCCCAGGGTGCATAAACCCCAATAAAAAAGTGACGGGAAAAAGAGGGAGGTGCGCCAGCCGCTGCAGCAGCAAGTCTAAAGCCCTGGAGGGCTCCGGTGGGGCTGTGATGCAGCGTTGGGGATGCGAACGAAGGATCCTTACTCTGCGCTAGCATCTACTGCCCTATTGTTTTACCATCCGACCTCCCGACCGTACCGTTACTGTTTCTCTACAAAGAAAGAGCTACCATTATCCCTATCAAATGGCGATTACCGGTGAGCATCCGTTACAGCACGACCGAGCCGGGTGAGGGCTCCAATGGGCAATGGAACCCCCATCATGGGTGATGGTGCAACACCAACTAAGCTCAGGACAGACCTTATATGCCTGAGTCAGCAGGTGTTGCCCACAAAGCGATCACGCAGCTTAATTAGGTGCATGAGTGTTCACACAATAACGCGATCGCACAGCCTTAACCGTGCATGCGCGATCACGCTCACTGTCAGGGTCTCAACCTGAGGAAAAGTGAGCCAACGCTACCCTCTAGCGTTGAAGACAGGTAAGACCCATAACAGACAGGACATTGATTTAGAGATTTTTGATTACATAATGTTGTGCTCAGACACACTTTCCAGCCTCACATATGTAAGACTGCATCTACATGTAATATGGATAAGATTTCTGTTACATCCTCATGTAACATGAAAACATCTACATGTAAAATGAGTAACACCTACATAACACCTGTATGCAACATCTTCATAAAATGTACATGTAACATGGGCCACATAGGAAACATCAAGATGTAACTTCATGTACAAACATCTACAAAATACACGCATGTGACGTGTAAGATGTATAGTACATAATATCTACATGTAAGATGGGTAATATCTACCATACAAAGAATATACAAGTAACACAGATACGATTTCCACTACATCCATGTGCACCCTGTCAACATACATATGACATTAGTAACATCTACATAACATTGACATGCACCACGAGTAACATATTCATTATATCTCTATGTAACATGAGTAAAATCCACATAACATCTGAATGTAACAGCTACGTCTATCATGGGATTGATGTACGTTACATCTCCATGTACAGTGAGGCAAAAAAGTATTTAGTCAGCCACTGATTGTGCAAGTTCTCCTACTTAGAAAGATGACAGAGGTCTGTAATTTTCATCATAGGTACACTTCAGCTATGAGAGTGTAGCGTGATCGCTGTATCTCCCTCTCTTTACCTTCTTCCCCCAAGTCATAAACTTTACAACATCTTGGAATGCAAGAAGGCCCAACATCTGGACAGGATCCTACCCCCCAACGTTTGACTCCAACGGTTGACTCTTTCTGAAACCAACGGAATTGGACGTCTGTTCAAACAGACATACAACCTTCGACATCTCCAATCATAAACTAAGCCCATGTGCTAATCTTAAGAAGGGGGTTTCAACGGTCCAGGCCACCAACCTTTCTCAATTTTCTTCTGACTGTTGCAAAATTAACGACTTCCTTCCACCTAGGTTGCGTTTACGACCTCTCAGCTTGGTGCCAGAAAGACACCCCTGGATTTATGACACCAAGAACTCAGCTCTTGTCCTAAAAGAGACAACTTTAATAATTGTATTAAACTCCTGATGGGAACAGATTATCTTCATCGAAACCTTTTAATTACATAAATGATATTTGGATCATAAGTCTAGACACATCAATATGCATTTAGATGATTCATACAAAGAGTGGATCAAGGATATTTTGTCATATCCACACATATAATTATATATATTATACATATGTATGATACTGATCTGTCATGTAATTTTATATCTACTTGATTAATGTTTTAGTATAATGATGATTTTTATACGTAATATGGTCCCGTTATGCTATAATTGGTTAAGGTTACAAATAACAGCTGTTTTTATCCACATGTATCGATCGCTCGTTTAATACTGTTCATACTCATAAAGAACAAACATGAAGTTATTTACAATGTACCTACATTCCTACATTCCTACATCCTACATCAGAACGTCTGTGGCTCATATGGTGAAATAAGACACAACCACGATAGGAGGGCTTTACTGAGGAGTCAGCTTCTCAATGGCTAAGTAAGGGCAACTCCTTATGGCCCGCCTCCAGCCGCTTACGAGCCGGAACATTCAAAAGCAACGTGGGCCGACCGCGTGGCGAGCTAGCTTCAAGTCTTGTCTTTGTGTTCTTTCCTTTGTCTTTTATAGTTTTTCCTTTTTATAGCGCTTTTTATTTATTCATTTCACTCAAGTTTTCGCGTTTGTTTTAAGTTTCCTGTGTACAGCAGTCTTAAGTAGTTCGGTATCGCTGAACTAGAAGATAGTTAAAAGACCAAATAGACTCTAAGCTCTACTATTCTCGCACAATCTAAGTTTTTCCGAGTCTTTGTTGAAGCTCGTGGTACTCAAACGCTGTAACTCTACCTTCACCGCTGGCCAGGGTGGAAATCTGAGTTATAAGTTCGCAAGACTAGATCTGGTAGACCCCGGACCACCAACGCAGGGAAGAAGCCGAACCAAAGCGAGGCCAGTGACACACACACGTGGCTCCAAGGGCCACATGCCGACGAAAGCTGAAGGTAGCCGATCATCACGAGGTCCACCGAACCGTGGCCTTCCATCGGAAGAGAGATTGCTGCCGTTCCTCCTTGCGATCTCGGACGACAGGCTGAAGCCCGGCTCCGTTCCATCTTCTTCGCGTGAGCCCGCAAAGAGGCAGGTAGTACCGCTTTGGTGTGTCTTATCTGGGTCCCGGATTTTTGAATCTTGCGTTTAATCTAAAACCACGCTTCAACATAGACTTACTCACGCCTAAGTAATTTTTACCATACTATCC
>JAJAGP010004730.1:0-44236 GCA_025084515.1 Ancistrus triradiatus
GGCTATACAGTATTTCCCTAATTAAGAGTGCGTTGGTGGTTTAGGCTCAGTAAAGCCATATATCTGAGCCTAAATGCAACGGAGGAGTTACAATGCAATTTTGAGTCATCCAAGCCAGCGGTTACCCTTTTCCCTTGGAGCCCAGACTACACAGACTAAAATAAGAAGTGGTTCATTGCAAATCGTGTTTTTTATTCAATTCTAGCTTTTTTCACCACTTTTTTTATGGCTCCTTTTCTCTTTTTAACACCGCTAAACGTTTAGCTAAAAATCAAACATGAGCTAGGCATTTTTATTTTAACCTCACGACAGAGTAGACCTGTACACACACATCATTACAAAAGAATAATAATGATTCATTATGTGCCTGCTTTTCTAAGTGAAAATATCTTTTTAAGTAATTTTATGTACTGATTTTTATTCCAGTGAGTGTGTTATTTTAATTAATCAGTTTAAATGATAGCAATTATGTAGGACTCCAGTCATTTTCCACAGTTGGTAGATTTCTGCAACAAGCAGAATGTGAATTGGGTGTACTGGACTGAGGCAGCTAATGGGGTTAACGAAAACAAAACAGTTTGAACTTCTAATTTGGTGCTGTAACATTTAGAGGGCAGTGAGCTGAGTAATGTTGGTGTATTCGTGAGCTGTGTAGTTAATTCTGTATTTGTTTTAACTGATATTTTCACTTTTGTCGGGTTTTTTTTGTATATATATCTGAGTTTTTGGCTGCACGCACATGCAGTGCATCATTTGGACAGTAATCAGTATTAGCTGCTAATCGGACATGGCTAGTAAGCAACAGGGCTGTTCAGTTCACTTTAGGCTTGTGCCTCATTAGTTGTGTTCAGTGGACAGACAATTAAATTAACCACAATTGTTTATATGACAACTAATTGTCAGCTGAAGTTCATGATTGTGACAGGCCTAAAAGTAAGCTCAGTAAGGCTGATTCAGATTATACAGTATAGTTTATTCAATTGACGCAGTATAGTTGATTCAGTTAATGCAGTATAATTGATTCAGTTGACTCAGTAAGGCTGATTCAGTTGACTCAGTGAAGTTGATTCATTTGACTTGAGACTGATTCATTTGACTCAGTAAGGCTGATTTAGACGACACAGTATAGTTGATTCAGTTGATGCAGTATAGTTGATTCAGTTGACTCCGTAAGGCTGATTTGGATGACACAGTATAGTTGATTAATTTGACTCAGTAGGGCTGATTTAGATGACACAGTATAGTTGATTCAGTTGACTCAGTAAGGCTGATTCAGATGACACAGTATAGTTGATTCAGTTGGTGCATTATAGTTGATTCAGTTGACTCAGTAAGGCTGATTTAGATGACACAGTATAGTTGATTCATTTGACTCAGTAAGGCTGATTCAGATGATGTAGTATAGTTTATTCAACTGACGCAGTATAGTTGATTCAGTTGACTCAGTAAGGCTGATTTGTGTGACTCAGTAAGGCTGATTCAGATGACACAGTATAGTTGATTCAGTTGATGCAGTATAGTTGATTCAGTTGACTTAGTAAGGCTGATTTAGATGACACAGTATAGTTGATTCAGTTGACTCAGTAGGGCTGCTTCAGATGACATAGTATAGTTGATTCAGTTGACTCAGCAAGGCTGATTCCGTTGACGCAGTATAGCAGATTCAGTTGACTCTGAAGTTGATTCAGTTATTTGAGTTGGTAGGAGTTGGTGCTGCTCCTTCAGTTGACACAGCAAAGCTAATATGGCTGACTCAATGAAGGAAATGCCTTTCAGCTCCATTTGGTTGATTTGGTGGATTCAGTTGGACGACTCGGTGTTTCTGACTCAGTTGACCCAGTATGGTTGATTCAGTTGACACAATGTGACTGATTTTGGTGGACTCAGTAAGGCTTGACTCACTTGACTCATTGAATGTGATTCAGTTGACCTATCAAGACTGATTCAGCAGACTTATTCAAGCTGATTCAGTTGATTCGGTTTTCCGTAGAACTGAAACTCCATGCTGTCACATTTTTGAAATCCCAACCTACCACAGCAGAATGCAGTACAGCACCGTGTGTGTGTGTGTGTGTGTGTGTGTGTGTGTGTGTGTGTGTGTGTGTGTGTGTGTGTGTGTGTTATTTCTGGCAGGCCACTGAGGCAGGGGGTCATTCAGGTTAAGGTTAGCCTGTAGTAGATTACAGCCTGTGCAATATTTCTTTTTTTTCCTCACACACATTCATACTCCCATGTCTCCTCCACCCTCTGTGCGCTGTGTAATTGTCTTCTCCATATTCATACTGAATCTTCTACACAAACTGTACTTACGTGTAAGCAAACATTACTGATGTCATGCCAGCTTTGTGCTCCAGCCAAGAATGCAATTATACACTCTCATCTACTCTCTCTCTTTTCTATCTCAAGAGTAATAATTAGATCTTCTCACTCAACTCACTCACTCACTCACTCACTCACTCACTCACTCACTCACTCACTCACTCACTAACACACACACAACACACACAACACACACACTGGGTTCTAAAAAGTGCAGTTTTATAAGGACTGAAGCTTTAAATGCGAAGTGCAAAAACATTTGCTTTAGATCACTATGGTTAAAGGTTAATAGTAATATTAATTCTGTGTGTGTGTGTGTGGGTGGGGGTGTTGCGTGTGTGTGTGTGTTGTGTGTGTGACATGACATGCTTCACCTGACAGTTTCACAGGTTCCACGAAAGCCAATCCATTGTCTCAGCTTGTTTTGCCTTCTCACTGTCCAATAACCCGAGGACATTCAAGCCACTGGGCTCTGTATCTGTTTAAAACCCCACATGGCAATTTGGGCTTAACAAAAAAAAAAGCGTTATAAAGCGAATTTCCAGCGCTAGAGTTTATATTAATAACTGCGGCCCATTAGTGGGATTGTGGTAATTTATCTGTCTAACGTGACATGGAAAGCAGACAGAGGGAAACCACAAAGGCAAGGAAAGAAATGGGAAGAGGGAAAGAGAAAAAAACGGGAAAGGATCCCCTGCTGCTGAACGGGGGAGTCAGTCAGTCCGTCACCTTCCTAGCCTCTGGACCTGATGACCTTAAAGCCAAAAACACGAGCCGTTTTCAGGTTGCAGTGCTGTTCAAATGGTTCTTAAGACTGGCTTCAGCTCCTGAACGGCTGGCGTCGGAGAGGGAGAGCCATAATACAACACATACCCTCTCACAATCACATCCCTAATGGTTGCAATGGACAAAAGTTGAGCATGTTATAAATCCGTTTGAGTTGCCAGACAACCCAAAGAAGTCTCATGATCCACTTAGACGGAGAAACGAAGATGGAAAAATAGAAAAGTTGGCTTTTGTTACTTGCCAGGACAGTGAGTGTGTTTGTGCGACTTTAATAAATCCAATCATAGTGGGTTCTGAAGTAAGCCTTGCTCCATTTAGTTTCATGTTAAACGATACTCCGATATGGAAATCAGATTAAGTAATCCGATAAAGAGCTGGATCTTAATCCAGTAATCAGGTTCTCATAGCAGTATACCAAGTTACCAATTTTCTAATCCAACACGGTTGCCAGGTCTACTTATGTCAAAAACTTGGCCCTGTGACATATTTTGTCCATTGACTTTGGGGGTTGTTATCGTGGGATCTGGCAACCCTGGAATTAAACGTGTGGGCAGGAATTAAAGGTGTAGCGAGAAACCACAATCGAACATTCGTTTAGAAAGCGGGGAACGCAGCATATACTGGAGAAGAAAAAACAATCATTGGATTATTTTATAAGCTTTGAAGTTTGTCACATTTCTACGAAGATTGTTGAAGAAAGCGTAGTAGAAATCCGATATGCTGGGTGGTTATGTAAACCTGGAGGTTTACATTTCCTGATTCAAAATTCGCTCATAGTCGGATTTCTTACTATCTGATATTTAAGTGGTCCTGTAAACAGCAATAATGTAGAATCAGATTAGAAATCTATAGAGAGCTGGATTTTAGACCAGAATCAGATTTCTCATAGCATGATTACCAGCTACCTGACTATAATCAGTTTTTTAGTCTGCACACGCTCACATCAAACCAACCAAAAACCAACATGGTTGCCAGGTCTGCTTTTATTTAAAGACTTGGCATGGTTGACCTATTTTGTCCATTGACTTTAGTGGGTTTTCTCGTGGGATTCTGGCACCCCGGAATTAAACGTGCCATGGAATTAATGGTAGCGAAACCCACAATCAAAGACACTTCGTTTAGAACTCGGAGGAAACGCAGCATGTAACTGGAGAAGAATAAAACAAATCCATTGGATTATTTAATATTAAAACTTTGAAGTTTGTCCACATTTTTCTACGAGATTATTGACAAAAGCGTAGAAATCCGATTATTGCCTGGGTTACGTAAACCTGGAGGTTTCCCATTTCCTGATTTCAAAATTTCGATCATAGTCGGACTTCTGCAGTTGTCTGATTATTTAAGTCGTCATGTAAACCGCATATTTCCAAGCATAATCTAGAAATCAGATTAAGAAATCCGATAGAGAGCTGGATTTTAGACCAGTAATCAGATTTCTCATAGCATGCTTACCAGCTACCTGATTATAATCAGTTTTCTTAGTCTGCACACGCTCACATCCAACCAACCAAACCAACATGGTTGCCAGGTCTTGCTTATTTCAAAAATTGCTCTGTTTGACCTATTTTGTCCATTGACTTTGGTGGTTTCTCGTGGGATCTGGAACCCCGGAATTGGAATTAAACGGTGCCATGGAATTAAAGGTAGCGAAACCACAATCAAACACTTCGTTTAGACTCGGAAACGCAGCATGTACTGGAGAAAACAAATCATTGGATTATTTAATATTAAACTTTGAAGTTTGTCACATTTCTACGAGATTATTGACAAAAGCGTAGAAATCCGATTATTGCCTGGGTTACGTAAACCTGGAGGTTTCCCATTTCCTGATTTCAAAATTCCGATCATAGTCGGACTTCTGCAGTTGTCTGATTATTTAAGTGGTCATGTAAACAGCATATTTCCAAGCATAATGTAGAAATCAGATTAAGAAATCCGATAGAGAGCTGGATTTCAGACCAGTAATCAGATTTCTCATAGCATGCTTATCAGCTACCTGATTATAATCAGTTTTCCTAGTCTGCACACGCTCACATCCAACCAACCAAACCAACATGGTTGCCAGGTCTGCTTATTCTAAAGACTTGGCTTTATTTGGGTGCTTTTTCCAATGCCTGTGGAGTGTTTTTCTCGCGGGATCTGGCACCCCCAGGAATTAAACGCGCCACAGAACTACAGGCAGCGCAACGGCTATAGAACACAGTATATACTCGAGAGAAAATGAAGGATTGAATTATTTTACATTAAACTTTGAAGTTTGTCTCACATTTCTATGAGATTATTGGCTGGTTGCAAAATAGGTTTCCAATTTTCTGATTTCAATATTCCGATCATCAGATTTCTGCAGTTATCTGATTATTCAACTGGTCATGTATACGGCATTGTCCAATCTAGAAATCAGATTAAGACATCCGATAAAGAGCGCTGGATTTTAGCTCAGCAGTCAGGCCTCTCATAGCATGTATACCAGTTACCCAGTTTAACTCGGTTTTCTCAGTCTGCGCATGCCAAGCCAACACGGTTGCCAGGTCCACTTATTCTAAAGATTTGGCTTTATTTGGTCACTTATTCCAATATCTGTGGAGTTTGTTCTCCCGCCGGATTTGGTAACCCCGGGAATTACATTTATGTTATTTAGCAGACGCCCTTATCCAGAGCGACTTACAATTGGTACAGTCTTACAATCCAAACATTTTGGGTTTAGGTCTTGATCAAGGACCCAACAGTGGCAGCATAGTAGAAGTGGGATTTGAACCCTGAACCTTCTGGTCCGTAGTCCAGAATCTTAACCGCTAGGACACCAAAGTTCCACTTAAATGCGTCAAGGAATTAAAGGCAGCACAACGGCTATCAAATACGTTGTGGAGACTCTGAAACTCTGTATATACTTGAGAGAAAATTAAGAATGTGATTGTTTAATATTAAAGTTTGAAGTTTACATCACATATGTCTGTGAGATTATTGGCTGGTTGCAAAGTACAAATCCGATTATTACCCGAGTCATGTAAACCCATGGGCTTCCCATTATCTGATTACAAAAGTGCATGTAAACTCATATATATGGTATTATCACATGCATGTAAACACACTCAGTGGTTATTGTATTGGGTTTAATTAGAATATGGGTTGGCTGGTGACTCGCATCTTCGAGATCCCCGGTTCGATCTCGAGCTCTGGCTGTGTGGAGTTTGCAGATGTAGGTAACTCTGGCCCACAGGACCCCCCCTGACCACATACAGCAATGACACTGACATGCTGTTGTGTGTGCTGTGCTGATATAAGCGCATGAGGTGCAGCTAGACGTGGGCGATTTGATGATTTTAGATCATGAATTATTAAAACGTCTCCACAGTCTGCCTTAATGGAGAGATCTCAAGAACCGTCATGCTAAACACTTCTTATTTCTAGCACTGAAAACTGATATGGCATCCCAATGTGTCAACCAGATGCCTCAGTATTCTCTATCCCGGCTCGCATTTTCCCTGACAGGCACACGAATAAACTCATGTCCCAGAGTGGGCAGGTCCTTAGAAATTGTTTGTTTGGCAACAGTAAACACAGGCTGAGAAAACCGGCATCAGTTACATGGAACTGGTTTTGATTTTTACACGACAGACCCGACACAGGCAGCAGTTGTTAGCAAAACATCAAAATATGCAGTGGCGAGATTGGCACTGGTGGTGGAAACACAGCAAACCTGGTTGACTACTTCTGTAAAAGTGCTACATAATGTAAGCCAGCGGCCTGAACCTAAGAACTGAGCTGAGTCAAACAACCATTAGGAGGACCTTTGAAAGATCACTGATGCCAAGATGTGATACAAAAAATGGTTGAAAACAGGAACAATGCTGCAGTTCCTCTGATGTACACACAATGCTGATTGTTTTTTTTTTCTTTTATTAGTGGTTTGTGGTCTAGCTGGACTTGAGAACCATATTTTCATTCATTCATTCTTTCTTTTCCGTCTTCACTTACTCTACTGATGAACTCCGCTAGCATAGCTGCTAATGCTACCTGCAGCCAGTTTCCGTTCAGTTTCCTTTCAGTTGACTTTTGGTTGGCTGTGTTCCCTAATCTTTTTGGGACCCATGGGGACTTATTTGCACTAAGAATATAGTTATGTAGATGTAAAAAATAAAGAAAAACACAATAAACACAGGAAGGAAGTTCATTCTACCACCTGGGTGTGGTACAGAGAAGAGTCTAGGTTTGTCTTCCTTTTGCCTTGAGATGGTCCAGCCCAGTCATGTTTGAGTCTCCAGATACAGGGTGTGGTTTGATTGGTACCTCCAGTTGGTGCTGCATGGTCAATTTTGGCTTTGTATGTGTTTTAAATCGGATACAGCAGCTGCAGGGATTGTGGTGGAAGGAACAAAGTAGTAGGGTGACCTGACAATGCTTGGGTAAAGACTACTGATGAGTATTGCCAGCAAATGCATAAGGACTTTTTACATTGTACTCACAGCACATAAAACTGGGTCTGTGACGCATTGTAGATTGGTCATTGCAAAATGAATTTAATCTTGTGTTTGTATTGAATCCTCACATCACTTTATATCTTTTCTGACTGTGGTGACACAGATGTTAATGTCCAGGACCAGGGATTCATGGCCTGGCACTTCCAAGCTGCCACTGCTGGGCCAAGACACTTAACCCACAATTGCGTGGATTGTATATTGTAAGATTGTATCAGTTATAAGCCACTCTGGATAAGAGCGTCTGCTTTTCACACCACGTCCAATTGTTACGGATGAAATTTTTTTGAAAAAGAACATGCGTCTATTAACACCATCCTTCACGCCAAAACTGACGGACCGCGACGCTGCAAATTTTTTTTAAATCAAAGCCTGTTCTAGTTTCTGCATTAAATGGGATGCGTTAAAATCAGGCTGACCAATCAGAGCTTGGTTGTTGGGCAGAACATCTCATCCTGCTAGTAGCAGAGCACAAGAGCTTATAGGACAAGCAACATGCTGACTACAAAAACATGGATAGTAAAGGAAAGATCTGGCTTAGTATTGCTGAAAGGCTGGTGATAAACCTCACAGTGACTGGATGGAACCATTTTCTTGTTAAGTGCATTCTAATCTGTTCATGCCCACAGAAACACAAACTAGAACTTCCTGCACTGATCTTTGCTTGTCTTTGTTTGTTTTTTTACCTTGTCAGTGTGAAAAAGACACGGCAAAATGTCCATGATACATTAAGAGAAGGGAATTTCAAGAAAGCAAAAGCGGAGTAGTATGTAGTTTATTCGCTGTAGTTTATTTCCCATGCTCCTTTTCTCTCATCGATCCTCCTCTTCTCGAGTGCCCCCCTTTGTCTCCAGTCCTTGTTGTTATTTTTGGAGGAGCTGCTTTCTTCTGCTCCGTCTGTTTCGCTTTGGCTTATCCATCGGCAGGAGCCAGTGAGTGCTAAAAAAAATTGGGCCTAATCCTCAGAAAGCTCTTCTCGCTGTGGGAAATCACCAGCACCCTGGAGATCCTGTCTCTTCAGGTCTGACTGCTGATAACTCTCGCTGCTTCTGCCCCCATTGTGTACGAGTGAGTTCAAACAGCTCCAGAAACTCACATACCTGAGCAGAGAGCGCTTTCCCTAAAACTACTGCTGAGCGCTACAGCGGCAGAGGGTTGTGTGGAGGAAGTGGGGATGGTTTTCCAAGTCTGTGTTTGGGAGAAGTGAGGCAGAATCTTGGACGGAGCTGAACTCTGTTGGACTAAAGTCGGTGACTGTAGGTTGTCGTGTTTAATCTGCTGAAGGGATTACGTAGTGGCCACATTTTCATGGAATGTCTTTTTGAATAACAGGTTGTAAATGAATTGTAGTGACACATGGAGTTATATCTGCAGTGTGAGTGATTCGAGCATGGCCAGTATGATATAGCAGACTAAACACCTATTCATACAGAGTACGAGTTTTTCGTAAGAAGAAAAATGGATGCGATTTTTAACGTACCTTTTTTTTGGTACCTTCACACCAAGTGTGCTACGTTTATCTAAACACTGCTTTCTTGAATTTCCCTTCTCTTAATGTGTCGCAGAGATTTCAACATGTTTTGACAACTTAAAAAAAACAAAGACACAACGAAGATCAGTGCAGGAAGCTCTAGTTTGTGTTTTCTGTGGACATGAACAGACTAGAATGCACTTAGATAAACATCCAGTCACTGTGAGGTTTATTACAATCATTCTCCAGCCTTTCAGCTCTATTCTACCAGGTATTTTCTTTAATATCCATGTTTTAGAGTCAGCATGCTGCTTGTCCTATAAGCTCTGGTGCTCTGCTACTAGCAGGATGAGCTGTTCTGCCCGACAACAGAGCTCTGATTGGTCAGCCTGATATTAATTCATCTGAATAACGCAGAAATTAGAACAGGCTCCGATTCAAAATTTGCAGCGTTGCAGGCTGTCCGTAAAAATCGTACTCCATGTTAAAAGGCCTTAATGTGGTGCTTGGAAGTTTGTGAACCCTTTAGAATTTACTATATTTTTAAGTGTACCTTGCTACATTTTTATATATGTTTTAATTGAAAACAAATAGTTGAGATATTTTTATCCTCCTATCCTTTTTGCACTACACAGGAGATACCAACCTTACACTGTTTAAAAAAAGTTCCCTGTACTCTGAGTAAATTTTATGAGCTACTTTTTACTCTCTTTACTGTACGTAAGTACAGTTTCATCAGAGTAATAGTACTTTTACTTGAGTAGTATATTTTAGTACTGGTTCCACCTCTGATGATGACATTTATAACAGTTATTTTCGAAGATTGAGGATGTGGGTGTTGGAAGGTGCAAATGTATATGGAAACGTGTAGACATGCGAAAGTATGTTGGGGGGAAAAAACGATCTTTAAATGTGCAGTGAAAATAGCAGTGATAAAGATAGTGCTGTTTATGGAAATCAGTGCTGCTCGGTGCTTCCTCTCTTATATAGCCTGTTCCTGACTGTTAGTTGTGTTTTCCGAAGTGTTAATTTTATTCCACTCTGTGTGTGTGTTTTTTGTTTTTGTTTGTAGGGACGACGTTCAGGAAACTGGGTCCGCCTCCATCAGTGGAACGAAGCCCGCTAAACACTCTAATGACGCGACTCTTCTTTTGGTTTCCCTGCTGGTCCTTATTTCTCCTTTTTTCCTGTGGGTTTGACAAAAGAAAGTTGAACGACGGCTCTTGACAGAGCCGCCCTACCGGCCTGGAGGGAACAGGACGAGAGTCCGGTATCTCACACACTTACACACAAGTTGGGTCTCTCTGTCCATTGTGGGACTTTTTTTTTCCATTGACATAATGATCACTGTAGCTAATTTAATTGATAACCATAACCTCAGTTAACACTTACAGTGGGGCCAAAAATTTATATTTAGTCAGCCACTGATTGTGCAAGTTCCTTTCTTACGTTAGAAAGATGAGAGAGGTCCTGTAATTTTTCATCATAGCTACACTTTCAATTGTGAGAGTGAAAATGAGAAAAAAAATCCATCCAGGAAATCACATTGTAGGATTTTTAAAGAAATTTTAATTGTAAATACATGGTGGAAAATAAGTATTTGGTCACCTACAAAAACAAGCAAGATTTCTGGCTCTCAACAAGACCTGTAAGTTTCTTTAGAGAAGATTTCTGTCCTCCCTCTCCCTCGTTACCTGTATAATGGCACCTGTTTGGAAATGACCCTCGTTACCTGTATAAAAAGACACCTGTCCCACAGCCTCAAAATTCGAACTCAGAAACTCCAACTCAACCATGGCCAAGACCAAAGAACTGTCGAAGGAACCCAGGGAAGAAAATTGCAGACCGGGCTGGGAAGGAGTGAATCTACAATAGGCAAGCAGGTTTTGTGTGAATAAATCAACTGTGGGAAGCAATTTGTAAGAAAATGGAAGACATAATAATAACAAGACCATTGATAATCTCCCTCGATCTGGGGCCCCAATGGCAAGATCTCATCCCGTGGTTCAAAATGAATTCATGAGAACGATGAGCAAAAATCCCAGAACTACAACACGGAGGGACCTGATGAATGAATCCCCTGCAGAGAGCCTGGGACCAAAAGTAACAAAGGCTACCATCAGTAACACACATACGCCCGAGAGAGACTCAGATCCCTTGCAGTGCCAGAAAAGTGTCCCCCTGCTTAAGCCAGTTACATGTCCAGGCCCGTCTGGAAGTTTGCCAGCAGAGAGCATATGGATGATCCAGAAAGAGGATTGGAGAATATCATGTGGTCAGATGAAACCAAAATAGAAAAGAACTTTTTGGTAAAGTGGAGGAAGAAGAATGCCTGAGTCGCATCCCAAGAACACCACCATACCTACTGTGAAGCAATGGGGGTTGGGAAACATCATGCTTGGGGCTGTTTTTTCTTTCTGCAGAGGGGACAGGAAACGACTGATCTGTGTTAGTGGAAGAATGAACGGGGCCATTGTATCTGTGAGATATTAAGCCAAAACCCTCCTTTCCCATCAGTGAGCATTGAAGATGGAACAAACGTGGCTGGGTCCTACGCAGCAATGACAGTGACCCCAAACAACACAGCGCTTGGACAAACGCAGGAGTGGCTCCCGTAAAAAGCATTTCATTCAAGGTCCTGGAGTGGCCTAGCCAGTCCCTCCAGACCTCCAGCCCCATCGAAAAATTTGTGGAGGGAGTTGAAAGTCCCGTGTTTGCCCCAAAACCATCACTGCTCTAGAGGAGATCTGCATGGAGGAATGGGCCCACCAATACCAGCTTACAGTGTGTGCCAACCTGGTGAATGAAGACTTACAGGAAACGTTTGGCCTCTGTCATTGCCAACAGTATGAGTTGGAAAAACCAAATTTATTGACCAAATACTTATTTTTCCACCCATGATTTACAATTAATTAAATTAAATTGCTTTAAAAATCCACAACCTACAATGTGATTTCCTGGAAAATTTTTCCCCATTTTGTCTCTCATAGTTGAAGTGTACCTATTGGTGAAAATTAACAGACCCTCTTTTCATCTTTTCTAAGTAGGAGAACTTGCACCAATCAGTGGCTGACTAAATACTTTTTTTTTTTGCCCCACTGTAAATCTTTTTTTGACTCTCTTTTTTTGTTTCAGAAGAAAGTTACAGTTTTTTGTAAAAAGAAAAAAAAAAAACATAAATAGCCATTTTTTGTCATGGAGAATGGCAAGGTTTCCTCCCCCTCCCCCACCATGTAGAAAAAATGTCATGGTGTATCATATATGGACACACACATTCACACAAACCGATGCAGATGTGTACGATGTATTGGATGCCATGGAGGTGGGGAATGGTGGGTGTTACTGAAACTCCCCCGTACGGAGAACATTTTTTTTTTCCATCCAACCAATGTGAATTTGGTGCCAAATTCTCCTCAGTCAGCAAATTTTTGGTGGTTTCTCACCCCGGGTCAAATGACTAATTATATATGGATCTCTAAATGTAACGTTACATTAAAGTTTGCAATTTGTAATTTATTATTTCATTTACAGCTTTTTTAGCAGACCGTTTTTTACATTTTATATAGCTTTTAAAAAAACAAAAATAAAAAATAAAAATTTTTAGCAGACGTTTACATTTATAGCTTTTAACCCACTGGGTGAACACCGCCTATGCAGGGAACTACGTTTCTGACACATTTCTGCACACATTTTAATACATATCGAAGAATATTTGATGAAACACCTCTCCAGATGGTCTGACTTGTCTCAGAAATTGTTCTTGTTAACAGTTCATAGAATTTGCAGAAATGTATCATACATGTGTTCCCTGCAGAGCTGGTGTTAACCTTTAATTTAGAAAATGACCAAAACTGTGACTGGTGGAGCTTTTATGGAATAAACGTTTTACCACAGCGTCAGATGTGTTCCACAGAATGGCTGATTGTGTACACCAATGAGGTGAACATGAGCAGTGACGGCCGTCCTGTCTGAGCCACACTGGCAGACGTTCTGCTGTGGCACAAGTCACAGAAATGTTTAATGCTGGTTACATGAGGAATTTGTTACAGCAGTCAGTGGGCTAAACATGTTAACCCCTGTTGACTGTCGGGAGTGCCAGCAGTGGGCGTGCTGGTGTCAGAACTGGAGCTCGGAGCAATGGGAGAAGGTTATCTGGGCCGCTGGGAAACAACATCATATAGACGTCAGTTTGGAACATACCACCTACCTACATTTTACATTTATGCCATTTAGCACATGCCCTTATCCAGAGCAACTTCTTACAGTCGGAGGAACTGTGGGTTAAGGGTCTTGCTCAAGGACCCAATAGTGGCAGCTTGGCAGAGGTGGGATTTGAACCCTGGACCTTCTGCTCTGTAATCCAGTACTTTAACCGCCACCACAGTCCCAACATACCTAAACAGTCGAACTAGTTGGACATAACCTTTTGGCTCATCTGTGTGTTTGTATGTATACATATAGATATCCGTGTTGGACAGTAACTGAGTAACTGTAATTCACTACAGTACTTAAGTAGTTTTTTTGTGCATCTATATTTCAATTTTGGGTGACTTTTAACTCCACTATGTTCCAAAGTCAAATATCTTACTTTTTACTCAACTACATTTGAAATCTGTTGTTCCTTTTGGCTTGTGTGTGCATAAAAACGTAACATATTAAAAGGAAATAAGCGAGATGCAAGAACACCAATAAGTGTATGGTACAGACTTTGTTTTGAACTTTTGACCTGTTGGATTAATTAACGACATTTTGTTAAACTATTGGTGTACCAAGAGTGACACTAGAGTCTGTTCACCTAAAATTAGTTGATTAAGCAAGAGTCTTGTTACAAAAATGATAATAGGACATTAGAAGCATAATAAATCATGGAACTTTCGATACTTAAGTAATTATGAAGACCAATACTTTTTGTATTTTTACCCAAGAGGAGGTCTAGTGGGAGGTCTATTTTACTGGAGTACTGTTTTACCCTGGGTATCTCTGCTTTAACTCAAGTACATGGTTTGTCTACTTTGTCCACCACTGGTAGATATATGGTAATATACACTCACTGGTCACTTTATCAGGTACACCTCCTTGGTTCTACACTCATCGTCCATTTTATCAGCTCCACTTACAGACACAGCAGTACTGCTAGAGTTTCTAAACATTCTACAGAGTAAAGGGGTGTAACAAAGTATGTAGAGAAACAGATTGTTTGTAATTGTAGAACCACAAAGTGCTTCTATATGGTAAGTGGAACTGACAAAATGTACAATGTGTAGAAAGGTGTACCTAATGCAGTGATTGGTGAGTATATATTGCTGACAAACCACCAAGAACAGAACAAAGAAAAAGACAACGGATACTCATGACACCATCAGTCATCTCTTCAGGCCCAGAGTTTCCATTATGTTGCTCAAAAATGTGAACTCGTCAGATGAAAAGCCAACTAACTGCATTGTTGTATTAATATTCAACACAGCCAGAAGAACGCTACATCTTCAGCTTTTGGAAACTTGACTGAAACCCAGTGCTGGCAGTCTCGGAGTAAAACTTGTTGGATTTAGTTGTGTCGCCAAATCTGCCAGCAAAGAGGAAAGATGAGGAGTGTGTTTCAGGATTCAGTGTTTTTAGTGCAGTGATAAAGAAACTACAAATTTAGGAGCTGAAATTAGCTGTAGATGATAAAAGTGTTAAAATATGGCTTTGTTGACAGAACTGGCTGCTCAAACTCAAATGAACTCATCAAGGCCTCCACAGCTGTGACCACGCACAAACACAATTCCCACGAGATGGGGAAAGTTTGGCTTACTGTTTGTGTAAGCTCTCTGTTATTATAGCTAAATACAGTCATACCTTGGCCTTTGACCACTTCGCAGCTCATTGAATTCTGTTCTATATGCATTTTGACAAGAAAAAATTGTCTGTGCACTCATCGTTTGAATTTAGAATTTAGATTTTTCCCTGGGCAAGCGATGCACACTATTATATTCACCAGCAGATGTTGGGCATTCAGGCATCAGCCAGCTGAGCTGAAAGGTGCCCTGAGTTCGGCAATGGACTAACCATTTTATTTTATTTTAATTTTTCACTTTCAATACATTATTCAATAAATTACATGAGCTATTCAACACTTTATTATAAAGTAAGCTTTGAGTTAATGTTGGTGTTTTAAGCATGTTTACGATGGACTTTGCTATGTTATTACACTCTTCAGTAGGTTAATGTGTTAATGTGTAATATATGATACAGTGCAGACTATATTAAACTCCTCAGTTCATGATACCTTTACTTTATGATGGATTTGTTGAACATATTCCCATCATAAATCAGGGAGCACCTGTACAATACAACTCCATTAATGCATATAATGCCTTATACAGTGTGGAGTTTCTGGGGGTCTAGAAGAGATTAATTAAATATACATTGTTCCTTATGGGGGAAATTCACTCAGTATTTGTCGTTGTCTACGCCCGACATTCCATCCATCTGAAGTTTTGAGGTGCCACTGTAATGCTCACCCTAATAACCTAAAGCAAATCTTTTTTTTGCTGTTTTATTCTTTCAAGTAAAAGCTTCAGTTTTGTAAAAATGCACTTTTGTTAGAGGAATCAGCCAAACATCCTCTCAATTGTACATTTGTTAGGGTATTTCTATCATCGTAAGGACATTCAGTTCAGTGACGTGGCAGATTCATTCCACAAAACCCATCTTTGGACAAATAATAAACCAAAAATATGTTTATAAGCAGAACGAAAAATTAATAGTCCCAGGACTTTGTGTTGTGGCGTTCTGAGAATTGGGAGGATTCCTTATGGTTTGTTGCACAACAATAGCGAAATCCCCAGAAACAGACATGCAGTATAATATATTATGAGCAATAAGCCACCCACTCAATAAATGTCCAGATAAAAGATGACAATTTGTTTTGCTCTTAGAGAACAAGTCTTATGTAACACATTTCTGAGAATGCCTAGCATGATTTATTTACAGCCCTCAAAATGGTGCTTCACATGGAAGTTTAGTTAGCAGCAATGCTAAGAGTACAGAATGTCATATGTCACGACAACAATGAACTATACGTTTTTAACGAACGTAAGTTTATTAACTAATTTTTCTTGAGAAGCAACACCAGTTAGCAACGTATACCAGTGAAAACGTTGCTAACAGTAGCCCAAACTGAGGTAAACGCTCTGTTAAGTACCATAAGGAACATTTGTGTTAAAAAACAGCTAATCCAGATTTCAAACTGGTACTTTATGAATAAACACGAGAATCCACTGATGTCTGAATTCTGTGAATCATTACTAGTGACAGAAACATTAGGGCTGTGTTAGACATCTCAGTCTGAGGTAAATCTGCTACAACTTGAGTTGCTAACTACTTTGCATGTTATGTAGTAGTATTTATTTTTCAGTTATTTAGAGCCTGAGTGAAACAATTGCCAATTATCTATCACACATTATTTAGCTATGTAATATTACTATTAATATTAGCAAGAAAGCAAATTAAGGAAGCACATACTGATCTGTATAGTTCCTCTATTCCAATTTATTATTATTACAAAGAAGCTTTATAATTGCTATTTATAAATAAATGAATTCAGTCGTTTCATTCTTAATGAATTTTTAGTTTTAGTCCTTTTTCCCCCTTTAATCTTCGGTTATTTGTACTTTGTATTTCGAACATTACTTGGTAGTGTTATCTAAATCTTTTCTAGTATCATGTAGCACACTGTAGTAGCACTCGGTGCTCTCTCGAGTCCGATGTATAGTGTGTTCAGTAATGTAAGTGTTTTAAGTATGTTTAAGGTAGACTATGCTGTGATATTAAACTCCTTGGTTCACAATACATTCAACTAAATGATGGATGCGTCAAAGTAACCCCATCGTAAATTGGGGAGCACATGTACAATACAACTCCATTCAGCTTAGGATTCATCGTTTTCTGCATTCGATGTTCCTTCAGGAACCACTTAATGACGAGTATCAAAGCACCAGTGTCATGCTAACTGTAAACTTAATAACCTAAAGCAAATCTTAATTTGCTGTTTTGTTTTTGAAGTAAAAGCTTGAGCTCTATCGAAATGCACTTTGATTTGGGACAATCAGCCAAACGTCCTCTCAAGCTGATCGCGTAAACAATCTGCTTGTTTTGTGTAAGAAGCGCCATCTAGCGACCGTTATGTTATGTCAATAACAGCGTCCGTGTCTGAAGACTCAGCAGTCTTTTGACAGCCCTGGGGACCGTTGCATAGCAACAACAACTCATTTGTTTTGGACCTACTTTGTGGCGGAACGTATTGTCAGTGTTAAACCATATTCAGAATGAAATTCGGGCCATTTTTGATTTATTTTGTTATAAAAAACAGCTTTTGAGTTGTTGAGCATGCAGTCAAATCACACCCATGATGTTATTCTCGTCACTCTCTCGTGTTTACATTTACAGCATTTAGCAGACGCCCTTATCCAGAGCGACTTACAGTTGATACAGTCTTACAATCCAAGCAATTGTGGGTTAAGGGTCTTGCTCAAGGACCCAACAGTGGCAGCTGGGCAGAGGTGGGATTTGAACCCTTGACCTTTTGGTCCATAGTCTAGTATCTCAACCGCTAGGCTAGCACAGTCCACTGTTTTGTAGCTTAATCATATCATTCAGCAGGTGTTCTCAGTTTGAGTAACTTCTACCTGAGCTGCACTGTTAAAGGTTAAGAGCCTTGCTCACTCACAACCTTCAGATTAATAGTCCAGAGCCTGAGTCACCCTGTCTCATACAGGACCCTGTGGCAGCCCAAATGGCACCTGTAGTCATTATCTGATTAGCATCATTAGCACATCAGCTGGTTCCTCTACTTTCAGATCTCCACCAAGCAATTTTCAGGTAACAATGCTGTAGGCTAAACAAAAGAACCCTGACTTTCTACACTGCTTAAAGTAACATGGATTCTGAGTGACTCCTTAGATACTTTAACCATAGAACTCCAGCAGTATGCAGGGAAGCTGCACCACAGAGGACCGTGCCAGCAGCATAGGGGGTTATTGAATGCAATGTGTGTTCAATTATTGGGATTTAAATCACCCACTGTCACAATAAAGCTCAATTCACTCTTCAAAACTCCAACCACCACAACCATAGACTGTTCTTCGTTCTGTGCTTTGGCAAGCAAAACCATAGTATTAAAGCAAGGGTGGAAAACAGATTGAAAACAGCTTCTGTCCACTGCAGTACTCATCCCAACAGGCTGCATCGACTCTGTTTCTTCACAGTTTTTCTTAATGTGTCCGATAACTGTTCAGATATTGAGGATACTTTAATATTTTATCTTTAACCTAACATCATAGCATTTACCAAACACTCTTATCCAGAGCAGTTTGGGGCAAAAGCCCTTGCTCAAAGGTTCCACAGTGGCAGGTTTTCAGCCAGAACTTGAACTCACAACCTTCTAATTAGTAGTCCAGAGCCTTAACCACAGGCCCACCAGTGCCAAGCACTAAGCCAAGGACTAGAGCAATAGTTCTTAACTTGTCCATGAATGTCTCAGCCATCCAGGTCATTGCAACGAAGTCTATACTCAACCAAAAGGATGAAGTTTTGATGGCAACCAAGCAGGAGCTACACCTGGTACCACTGGTTTAATCAGCAGATCTTGGTGTTTGATTATTAGCCGTGGCTTCTTCCTAAAGTAAAAGTCTGAAACTTGAGTATTAATTGTACTTCTCAACTCATAGTAGCTTTCTGTTGTGAAGCTTACTTTGAGCCAGAGCTTTAAACTCTGCACTGGAACGCATTAGTAGACGTCCTTCTTTAATAGACACACGTTAACTAGCTTTTAAATTTGGTATAAAGATCCCTTTTTATGCAGAATCAGAAATGTGACCTTATCTCCACAGAGAGATTTTTCAATGGCCGCAATCCCATTGAACTCATTCTCTTCAAAGAAATGATGTCGTCAGCCATTCCATCAGAATTGCTTGAGGTTTGACTGGTTAAGCACTCTGAATTCCAGCTTTATTTGCAAAGCGTACTGTCTGATGGGCTCTGTATTTGGGACCAAGTGTAAGAGTCCCGGTCCCTCTGCTCTCACCAGAGTTATGCAGCATCTGTTCGCTGCCAAACCAGTGAGGCTGCAGGAGGAATATTTAGACAGCCAGGAATGTGAGCCTCCTTCCAACATCCCACACTCAATGAATTGGTCTAAAATGGGTATGTGGGCCACAGCTGGGCTAAGAGGTCTGATCTGAAATCAGTTGTAGGTTATCAGAATAAGATGACATGACTAATGGAGGTCTTAAACGGAAAGTGTAAATGGAATTATTAGACTCTTGAACTGAATTCAGAAAGCTGAAATGCAGTTGAGAGTTTGTTTGAATGGGATCCTTAAAGTCTCCATTGGGAGTTGCAAGGTCCTGGAATAGTATTGTGTTGGTTTAGAGCAAGATGTCCAGACATTGTGTTTTTTAACCTTAAACAAACTGTCATCTATGTACTTGTTTTAGTATTCTGTTAATGACACAGGCCAAAAGAGCAGTCAAAATTGGAGTCACAAATAGGAGTCAGGAAAACAGAGTTAAAAGGAGCGAATAGAAAAATGTGTTTGCAAATGGAGTGCATCAGAGTCAGGAATTGGTTTTGTATAGATAAGCCAGATTTCCATTTCTTCAGTAAAATAAATGTTCTCCATTGCATGGCTTTTCTGTTAGAATGGACATCTGAAGTAGTTTATTTACAAGGAGAACATTTTTTTTCAACAAATCTATTACAATTCATTTGGACATAGTACAGCAGATCCCACCCCATTACAGTTCCCCAAATACAATCACCAATTAGTACAAGGAAGTATGTAGAAAGAAAAGGATGTAGGGCAGGATTTGTGTCGTGTGATCTGGTGGAGTGCTTCCAACATCTCAATTAAGCATTGGTTAATGTAAGGCTAAAAATACAACTGTATATTAAAAAAACACCTTTGCTTGAGAGTTTTGCTGATTTACATCCATCAGATCCTAGCAGGTTCTGATGAGTTATTGCTTATTTGTACTAGCATGAGGTTTTGTCTACTAGGAAGAATGGATAAGGGCGTCTGCTAAACGCTGTAAATGTAATGAATTTTTTCCTTTTTTTATTTATTATTCTTGTATGATGAAAAAAAATAATTAATTAATTTGGTTTTGGTCTCTGCCACGTTCGGTCTTGGTCTTCAAGTCAAGTCAGATTTATTTATATAGCGCTTTTTACAATGGAGCATTGTCTCAAAGCAACTTTACAAGTTTACATTATCTCCTAATAACTACGTCCAATCCCAAATTGAGCAAGTCTAGGGCGACAGTGGCAAGGAAAAACTCCCTGAGTGTATAGGAAGAAACCTTGGGAGGACCAAGACTCAAAAAGGGACCCAACCTCCTTGGGCGGCGTAGATGATAAATCTAAGAGCGAAAACTAAAGTCATGGAGTCCAAAGTTTGAAATAAAATGTGAAATATGCACATCGGCATTAAGTGGCCGGGGTATGATGGGGCTGGAGCTGATGACGGAAGCAGCTTGAGTGGAGCTCCAGCAGATGAACATCATGTGTGGGGCTGGAACTGGTATCGGAACACAGCTCGACTTGGACTCAGCTCTAGCAGTCTTGACTACAGCACTACTCTGAACATCTCACTTTCACAATTTGTGAGCGATCACCATGGACGGGATTTGAAATTGGGATTCAAGATTGAGGAACAAAGTTAAGGATGAGATTTGAGAGCCGGAGTTGTGAATCAGAGTCCCAAATCTATGTCAGTGATTGGCTTGACAAAAACCGGTATGAATATTAAAAGTCAAATCCTTAAGGTCATTGAATCAAGCCATGGTTGTACCTTCTTCTAATGCAAAGGTTAGTAGTTACAGTAGACGAAAAAGGAGTTTTAAACAAAAGTTTACTAGGCAGTTTCCTCAGTACTGTCCAAGCCAGCCCTCGCTCAGGCCTTCAGGTGGCTCACTTCAGTGGAGGATTGCAGGAAAGGCTGCTGCTTTGTACAGGCCTGATGAGTGGTTGCAGCATGAACTTATTATTCATACAAAGTTGCAGACGTAGGAACTTGTTCAGAAAGAGCTCTGCATGAACTTGAACTCCTTTCCCAGTTTTTCCATTATCCTTAATCATGTTCATGCATTTTACTTTTTCCAGAACGAGGGAAGGATTCTGTAGACAGACAGAGCAGATTTCATCTCACTGATGACGAATATGCTAATCTGTTGTTCTTAGTTGTTAAGCGTTGTCCTTCGTGTTCCTCATATTTCTTTAAGTGTCTTACAGTGTTTTCAATTACATACATGTTGAGTCACAGTGGAAAAATCCGTCAAGGCCATAAAAAGACCATACTGCAGGAGCGTGCTGCACTCAGCATAAAGATGGGACAGCAGTGAATAATTCATACTTGTCAGCAGAAAATTCACTTGTGTGTGTGGAGAGAGATGACTTTGCTCTAACCTCACACACTGTGTGTGTGAATTCATTTACTGCTGAGGTCATACCAAACACCTCAGGTATTTGACACAGCGGTGATCAAAACTTATGGAGCCGAACAGCAACGGACCACTTTTTCCGTGGCCTTGGTTAAAGCATTAAGCCAACAAACCACGTACAAGATTTACATTTACAGCATTTAGCAGGCGCCCTTATCTAGACTGACTTACAGTTGAGCTGAACGTTTGAAGGTTAAGGGCGTAACTCAAGGGCTGACAGTGGCAGTTTGGACAAGCTGTTTGAACACATGGATGAGTGTAACACAGGTCGTATACTGTAGAAAATCATCAAGGACTATCAACATTTTCTCTTCCGATACTGATTCTAATATCTGAACTGTGGGTGTCTGAATACCAATCCTATTTAAATTCTTTAAAAATATATATAGATATATACATTTAAATGATTTATACCTCTCTTTATTCTTAACACAAGGTATTCTGAATGAAAAACAGCATTGGAGTATTATAATAACCTTTAACAGTACTGTGCAAAAGTCTTAGGCCACCTTTGGGTGTGTTGTTTTAGCAATGGCTCCTATATATTGGAGTCGTCACTCCATAATCCTCTTTTCCACCAATCTTCAAGCCAATCGTTGTGAGCTTTAGCATATCTTAGCCCTTTCATCCTGTTCCCCTTCCTAAAAAGTGGTTTCTTGGCTGCTACCCTTCCAAAAGACCATTCCTGGTGTTGAAAAATCTCATGTAATTTAGTGAGTAATGGATTGAAAGTGACATCTAAAAGCAAAACACTCTATTGATGAACTCGGGGCTCAACTGCAGCCTGTGTTCTGGAGGAATCAGTTCAGTTGTTTTCCTTTTGGTTGGCCCTGAACTATGGAGACTTGCAGTATTTGCACTAAGAATACAGTACTGTAGATGTAAAAAAGAAAAACACAGCGTAGATCTTCATTGAGCAAGAGCTATTGTGCTTCTGAATCACTGTACTGAATCATGAATCGTGAATCGAGTTTCGGCTAACCTAAAAAGATATGTGGATAACAAAATGTGACAGATCTTGGAACATTTTTGCATGAAAGAACAGGCAAATATTCTCAGTCTAGGTGTGAAAAGCTGATAAAAACTGCAATTACAGCTATTCAAAATATTAAATCGGGGGCTGACGCTTTTTTCAGCCCTATTATTAGTCTTTCATAGGTATTATTTTTCACCCATTAAGTACTGAGTTTTTCTTATTGCTTGAAGGGTGTAAGGGAAAATGTGTAAATAAAGATGCCGCTGTACCTAGATGGTTAGTTTTTGGTCAGACTGAGGTGTGAAGAGCAGGATCAGAGCTATATTTATGGAAATAGAGAAGTGATGCCATAAAATGGCAGTAGGACCTGCTTTGTCCTGTGGTGCTCTACGGCACCTCTTGTGGACAAAAATATTTAAACATGCAGAACAAAGCATACGAATTGCATTTGAATAGTTAGCAGTTTTAGTATCCGAGCTTTTCTGTGATGTATTGGAGCTCTAGATTCAAATCACAGAGATGGCTATACAACAGCACCACTGCCGTGCCCTGTGGTGGACTGGTGCCCCTTGCAGAGTGTATTTCCACCAGCGTACACCAAATACTAACACCTCAAACCCCCACACGTTTGGAATAAACCATGTTCCTAGCTGTACATCAATTAACCATTTGACATTCCCTCTGCTTTCATCCTTAGGCTATCTCTATGACGCAGAGAATCAGCCCATGCTCTAGTCTGGCCAGCAGCTCAGCGTCGCCCCCTCCTGGAAGTCCATGTTCCACACTACCAGCCGGTACCCAAGGCGGCGTGGGTGCCTACGGCTCTATCACCAGCCCCACGTCCACCCTGGAGAGCAGGGACAGTGGGATCATTGGTAAGACACGTGCTCGAGATATAATCACTGATCATTTTATTAGTTACACCTGCTTATTTTTACACTCATTGTCCATTTGATCAGTTGCACTCACCATATAGTTCTGTAATTACAGATTGTAGTCCATCTGTTTCTCTACATACTTTGTTCGTCCCCTTTACTCTGTTCTCTAATGGTCAGGACCCCCACAGGACCAGCACAGATCAGCTACTGTTTGGGTGGAGGATCATTCTCAGCACTGCACTCACACTGATGTGGTTTTGGTGTGTTAGTGTGTGTTGTGCTGGTATGAATGGATCAGACACAGCAGTGCTGCTGGAGCTTTAAACACCCAACTCTCACTGCTGGTCTGAAAATAGTCCACCTACCAAAAATATCCAGCCACCAGCATCCTGTGAGCACTGATGAAGGATTAGAGGGTGACTAACACAAACTGTGCAACAACATTCTGACGTTACATCTACAGTGTGGAGCAATACAGTAAATGTGTCTGAGTTCAGTGAGTGAATATAGTGTTTAATTACTCCAGCAGCACTGCTGTGTCTGATCCACTCACACCAGCACAACATCAGTGTGACTGCAGTGCTGAGAATGATCCACCACCCAAATAGTAGCTGATCTGTGCTGGTCCTGTGGGGGTCCTGACCCTTAGAGAACAGTCGTAAAGAGGACGAACAAAGTATGTAGAGAAACAGATGGACTACAGTCTGTAATTACAGAACTACAAAGTGCCTCTATATGATAAAACGGAAAGTGAGTATAGAAACAAGGAGCTATAACTAATAGTGATCACTGAGAGTATTAGTGTATATTTATTGACTTATCAAGACACTGTTTCCTATTAATTTATTTATTTAATATCATTGACCCTCACATATTGATTTTCTATATTTGTCCTATTTAAGGTGGATAAAATCTTATTTTGCTGTAATGCTGTGTGCAGCGAAATGAATCGCTTGACTGTGTACATCAATCCCCAGCATGCAGTCTGATCACACTGACACTGCATGTGCTTAATAAAACTTTTTGAGTCTGAGCCTGCACTATATAGGTAGTATATGCGTTAAGTAGGTTAACTATCATAATAATAAGGATGATAACCTAATCGAACAATGGGCGTACATGGCTGTGGTCCAAACTGAGATTATGCAGTATCTTAACGTATACAGTAGGACATGTTTTCCCTTCAGGACCATGTTAGAGCACAAGAGCACAGCACAGTAGAGTCTAAACATTGAACCTTATGCTTTAGCACGAGCCTGTACCACATTTCTGAACATCTGTATCTCCGTTAGCTACGCTGACGAGTTACTCTGAGAATGCCGACCGGAGCGGGAAGCACGGCGAGAGCTCGCGCTGCAGCCTCAAACTGCGCCAGACGGCCAAATCAGCTGGCACCGACTCCTTCCTGTACCGCGTGGACGAGAACATGGCCGCTTCCACGTACAGCCTCAACAAGATTCCAGAGAGGAGCCTGGAGCACTCCGCCTCCCACTCCGCCCACTCCATTCCGCTCTACCTCATGCCCCGCCCCAACTCCGTGGCTGGTGAGTCATTGGACAGTTTGCTGTGGTTTGGTACAGTGCGATATAAATATCTGAGTTATGTTTATGGTTAAAGCAAGAACACGTGATGGGTTTGTTCGCAGTGCATTGAGCCTTTTGGCTTTCTGTACGAAACACGTTCTTAAGTTGAATACCTTGGGAAGAGTAAACGCATTATTATGGAGCTTGGTCTCGTTTCTGGTCGAGTAGTCTACTTATTTTGGGATTGCCTTTTGACGCTTTCACCTCGGTGTTGGGTACAGTCAAGTGTTTAAGTGATTTCATGAGTAGGGGGGAATTTCTGGGGGTTGGGTGATTCAAGGGCAATAAGATTACATTACATTTACAGCATTTAGCAGACGCCCTTATCCAGAGCGACTTACAACTGATACAGTCTTACAATCCAAGCAATTGTGGGCTAAGGGTCTTGCTCAAGGACCCAACAGTGGCAGCTTGGCAGAGGTGGGATTTGAACCCTGGACCTTCTGGTCCATAAGCCAGTACCTTAACCACTAGGCTACCACAGTCCCATAAGATGCATCGTAAGATCACTAGCCCTAGAGGTTCACATACTTTTCACACTCCCAGATATGTGAGGGTATGGATTTACCTCAATAACTAAATACATGACCAACTATAAGATTTTGGCTCATTTCTTTAATTGGGTTCTCTTCATCTACTGTTAGGACTTGGGTTAAAATCTGCTAACGTTTTAGCTTGGATTCATGCAGACATCAAAACAGAAACTGGTAAAGTCTTCACAAACTTTCAAGCCCCACTGAAAACGTGATGGGGTAAATGTAGCGCGTTACGACCCACCTCTGCCATGAGGTATAGAAGATAAAGACGGATGAACTCCACCACTCCAGAGCTGGAAGTGAGGAGGATGAGAGAGACTCAAGAACTGAATTAGAAGTGCATGCACCGTTCACTCCGAGAATGAAGCTGTTCCACAGCGACAGCCAGAGTGATTCAGTCCTCCATCTCACCTGCATGCTTTCCTTCCTGTTAAATGATCTGCAGTAAATACACTGAATGTGAGCTGCAGCCTCCCTCTCATCCCATACACACCTGCTCGCTTCGTGTTGTGTGTCTTGATTGGAATCACTGGCCCGGGTTAAAGATAACATTTAATGCCATAACAAAAACCATTTCGGCCGAATCAGAACACACGTCACTCTGGATGCTCTGAGCAGGAATTATCGGGGGAATATTTTAACCCCCCTACAGACTTTGAAGTGGAACACGTGCTCTCCACCCCCCAACCCCCAGAAAAATTCCAACTATGATTTTGAAACTATATAAAAGGCATTGTCATATGCAAATCAAGCCCCGCTTCTCTTTTGTTGTTGTCTATCTAATTCATACCATATATATTTTTTGTCCACTTTATTTGGAAGCCACAGTCCTTCAGGGTTAGTGGAGCCACTTGCCTTGTGATTTGTTGGCTTAGATGAGGGTTTAGTCATCGGCTGCGTTTGTGTAGACGTGTGGAGCTTTAGTGTTTTGCCTGTGAAGTGTGATAATTAGCTACCATGTGCTGAGGCACTTCACATGGTTTCTGAGAAGCCAGGGCTGAGGTTGGGGGTTCAGTGCGACTCGTTCGAGCCCACATACTGCACCCTCAGCACTAATGCAAATCACAAGAGCTAATGAGAGAGAGAGAGAGAGATGCTGAACAGGTTTTTACATAACGTTCCTCGGTTCCATCTCTCCTGTTTTACTCCATATCACTTTGAAATGCTATTTGTTTGAAAAGGAATGCCATTGTGGGCACTATACAGGTGTGTAGTGAAATACTGCAGGAATGGCTGTGATGATCGCCTGGAATGTTCAATCGCTGAAGTTCAGTCGTGATCTGAGCTGCCGTGTGAGAACACCCAAAGACAAACACACAACTATTTAATGCAAATGGAGTCAATAACAGAATTATAGTTGATTTAAGTGTCAGGCTCAATAGCTAGTCGGAGACGGAGACGAAAGCAAAGACAGACAGGCAGAGGAAGAGGGACGGTCGGACGGACAGACAGGCAGACAAGCAGGCAGAGGCAAGGACAGATGGGCACAGACAGACAGACAAGCAGAGACAAAGACAGGCAGGCAGGCAAAGGCAGCCAGACAGACAGAGATAGACGGGCAGATACAGACAGCTAGGTAAGGAGAGAAAGACGGACAGACGGAGGCAGGCAGACAGGCAGAGGCAAAGACAGACAGACAGGCAGAGGAAGACAGACAGACAGGCAGACGCAAAGACAGACAAACGGACAATCAGAGGCAAAGATGGGCAGACAGACACGCAGAGATATGCAGGCAGAGACAGTCAGACAGGCAGAGGCAACGATGGGCAGACAGACAGGCAGATGCATGCATGCAGGCAGAGACAGACTGACAGAAAGACTGACAGAGGCCATGACAGGCAGGCAGAGGAAGACAGACAGAGGCAAAGACAGCCACATAGACAGGCAGGCAGAGATTGACAAAAGTAATCTGATATGGACAGACAGGTAAGCAGTAACAGACAAAGGCAGAGGCAGCCTGATGGGCAGGAAAAGGCAGACAGACAGATTGACAGGGGTAGACAGACAGATAGTTAAGCAGAGACATAAGGACAGGCAGGCAGGCAGACAGTTTGATCCATACAGTGAACACAGACAGACAGGTTACTGAGATTAAACTTTAACTTAGGTTAAAGGTTGGATAAAGGTGTAGCTATAGAGTAATATCATGTCAGTGGAGAGTAATCATAACAGTAGAAAGACAAGTGTGTGTGTGTGTGTGTGTGTGTGTTAGTTATCCGCGCTTATCCTCATTGATGTAACTCTGGCTGATGTATTAGGATGAGTACAGATTGTTCTGAGCTTTTGTGAATCTGAATCTGAGCTCTGTTCTGTCCGTGACTAAGAGTGAGGTGGAGGGGGCCTACGTAGATGGCTATTTTTAAAGCGATTTGGTGAAGAGGAGGAACAAGAGTGCTCCCGCATCCTGTAAGAGGCTGGAGTCCTCGCGTTCTCTCTCTCTGTCACAGTCTCTCTTACGTATTCATTTTCTCGCTCCTCCACCTTCTCATTTCTCAGAAATAGATGGGTTGCTCTCCATTTCTCCTTTGATTATGTACCTCACACATTTATCTGGCTCATCCTCTGTCTCACACCTCTTAGGCACACGGTATTTAGACACGCAATATAGGAGGACCATGTCTACTTGACTGAGACGGACAGGTACAGAGGCCACGCCTTCTTTACCGAGACGGACAGGCACGTGGGACACGCCTCTTTTATGTGACTGACGGGTGTATAGGCCATGCATTCTTTACTGAGATTGACCTGTGAAGACGTGCACCTCTTGTTTCTCTTTTTCACTGGGACTGACAGGTACAGAGGCCACGCCTCCTTCACTGGGACTCACCTTGTGGATGTGCTACACTTCCTCCCACGTTCACATAGAGGAAAGAACATTTCTATGCACATACTGTATACACAAGCACAGGTTGTCCGAGCTCAGTGAGGATTAAGTTGTGTTGCTGGGATTTCTGGTTCTTGTACACTGTGTGCTGTCCGACAGAAGCAGGAGTGTGCAGCTCTATAAGGACACACAGTAGGAGCATTGTTCCTTTCAGCCCAGTGCTGTTAAAATCATGGTACATTCATTCTGGTGAGGAGTGTGAAGGACAGGGAACACTCCTCTGAATACAGGAACCTGGCAGCTCTTAGGATTGATCGCTGCAAGACAGTCAGTGTGTAATCAGTAGCAGTCAATTGTGAATAGCTCTATATTGCTTGGTTACTCTGGTGCAGTCTGTCATTATATATAGATATACAGGTTACAGGCAATGTGGGAAATTAGGCATTGTACAGAATTCCTATAGGAAGCATGAGGTTTTTAGGCAAAGCATGAAATGTCTGGTATTTTAATATGCTCTATACTTTCCCTAGGCATTGCATGTAATAGCTAGGCCTCATACAGAATGACAAGTAGGAAATGTGTGAAATATGAACTGTTACAATGCCTAAATTTCTCTCGGGTCTCGTGGTTTGTTCGGTGCCCGGCGCACTTGCTTGAACTTGCGACTCGTTTCAGCCGATTCACGATACATGATTCACGAGTCAGTACACAGTGATTCCGATTCACAGTAGCTCTCGCTCAGTGCAGAAATCAAGTTTTTCTTTATTTATACATCTACAATACTGTATTCTTAGTGCAAATAAGTCCCCATGGGAGCCCAAGCTGCTGGAACCTGGAAAGCATTTGCAGGACTAATCAAAATGCAAAAACACCTACAGATTTCGATAGCAGAGACAATAGAGGCTCAAACAAGCTCCAAGGCTTACTGAGATCAAACCAAGGCTGGAAACAATCCCGCGCCAACCTCGGCTGAACGCCGATTCTTTATGCCAGGGCTCATCAGGGCAGAACCCGCTGCAGGTGCAAACGCGGGAAATTCACACTGAACCTACAAAGTAAGAGACGGAAAGAGTGGAAGCAAGAAAGGGACGGATGGGGCTCAAGACGGAACACAAGTGCCTTGAGACAAAGTCGAACACTGCACACTTACACGCATTATTTAAATTTAGAGCTGAAACCTGTGGAAAGTACATTTATTTTGGGTTCATTTTAGCCGGTCCTGTGAGAGCAGTGCAGGTTTTTCAGTGCTCCTGAAAAACAGGCATTTTGGAGATATTTTTCATCGGATAGCAATGATATACAGTGGTACCTCAATTCTCATCTCTAATTCGTTCCAGAAGTCTTATCGAGAACCAAAACGCTTTCGGTTCTCAATATTTTTTCCCATAAGGAATCCTGTAAATTGAATGAATCTGAAAATCCACACTGTATAAGGCATCATAAGCATTAACGGAGCTGTATTGTACAGGAGCTCCTGATTTATGATGGAGATATGTTCCATATATGTTCCATATGATCCATCCTAAGTTACATGTATCATGAACTGATGAGTTTTAAGAGGGTTTGGTACAGCGGTCTCTACTGTATCACCCATGATGAGTAAGTTAATGTTTAAGACAGTTACATTAACCTACAGTTGGCCAAAATCATTAACATAAAGCTTATTTTATGATAAAGTGTTTATAAATCTTATGTCATTTAGTGAGTAATGGACTGAAAGTGAAAAGTAAAAGCAAAACACTTACTCTATTGGTGAACTCGGGCGCTAGCATAGCTGCTAATGCTAACTGCAGCCTGCATTCTGGAGCATTAAGTTCCACTTTCCCTTTCGGTTGGCAGTCATTACAACCCTTGTTTGGATCCATGGAGACTTATCTGCACTAACTAACAGTACTGTAGATGTTAAAATAAGGAAAAACACCTTGTTGTCACTCCTGACTGCACGTCTCATTTAAAAGACGTCATAAGGCAAGTTTATGGGACTGTGGTATCCTAGCGGTTAAGGTACTGGACTCTAGACCAGAAGGTCCAGGGTTCAAATCCCACCTCTGCCAAGCTGCCACTGTTGGGTCCTTGAGCAAGGCCCTTAACCCACAATTGCTTGGATTGTAAGACTGTATCAGTTGTAAGTCGCTCTGGATAAGGGCGTCTGCTAAATGCTGTAAATGTAAGTTTACAAAATGTGCAGACTAGTCCTGAGTCGAGCATCTACACTCGAAAGTGGCAAGGTATATCTTTCTGGAAAGCATATAGATGAAGTCTTGAGAGGAACCAGGATCAAATGGGGTGAGACTGAACAGCCTTCTGTAATTAAAAGTGCTTGTATAGAGCAGTAGTAACACCGTGTATAAGAAATGAACGACAGAAATTGTTGGATATAGACGTCTCTGGGTGTCCAGGTGAGATGATTAACTGGAGCAGTTAAGTTCAAGGTGGCTCCAACTGAATTGGAGTACCTGAAGCGAAATGAAATGCCACAACTCTCTGTCTGTCTCTCGCTAACCAGTTCAGCTCCCTGTTATGACTTGGCGTACCTGGACGAGCATCGTCAGGCTTCCCCTTAGTACTTCCTCTCCGTATTCCGCGCCATAACGCCTCTCAGGCGGAGGGCGCTCCAACCACGACCTGAGAGGTGTGTGCTTCTTGCTGGCTTTGGAGAGGTGTTTCTGTTTGTGCGCAGTGAGCTCCGAGCCATAGGTCATGCTCAGTTGAGCATCTTCCCACCCAGCTGTTTACACAGACCCACCTCATCATCGTGCTGTTTGACATACAACCTCCACCTCTGTGCATCCCCTTCAGCCCGCAGCGCCATAATCTGTCCCTGTCGTCTCTAAGCCACTGTCAGCTTTAGCATTAGTGCAGAGTGCAGCGTGCCAGCGCCGAAGATCGACTCCGATCCGCCGCAGTGCTGCTAAGCCTAAACACACGCTTAGTACAGAACACGGCTAACAGAGATAAGGCTAGCTTATAGAAGGCTGCTTTAGCCTGTAGTTTAATCAGTACAGTATTACTACCAGTGCTTGAAGTACTTAGTTATAAGTTATTATATTATCATCAGCCATTTTATTCGGTCATGCATGCTTGGAACCCGACGTACACACACACACACACACCAACAGGAATCTTATGGCTGTTACACAATGAACGCAGTTTTTCCATTTGGTAAATCAAATTCTTTGGTAACTTTTCCCTGCGACAAAAAAATGACTGAGCCTCATGAAGCAGCTCCTGTATTTTCACTCTGCCTCTCCACCGGCAGCCATGTCATACTTAGTAAAAACTTGGGGTTTTTTTTTTTCGTCTTTGCGTTCCTTTGCCCTCTGTGGTTCCTTCTCCTTGTCGGAACCACTGAGCCATTTTACTTGCTTATAAAATATTCCGATTTGGGACAATTTTAATAAAAATAATAGTAGTATTATTAATAGTGAATTATATTTACGTAAAAGCTTAAACTTGATGTGTAATTGAAGCTCCTAAATAAACTGGTGTTCACACACAACAAAAAAGAAAAAAGTTACAGCTCTTGTATGAGACGGAGAAACTCTCCGTGCTCCTTTCTTTTTCCCAAAACCGGACATACCCAATGTCAGCGTTTGCATAAAAATATTGCACCAGGAAGTATTATTCCATAAAAGATGCATTGCATAGGGTGTATATCATTCTTTTTGTTTGTTGGGATTTTTTTGAGCATGTAACGGCTCTTACAACTGCACTCTGTGTCCATATATATATATATATATATATATATATATATATATATATATATATATATATGGAGAGAGAGATTTTTTTTTTATTAATGCAGGTACTTCACTAGAGATTTATGAATGATTTATGGATGAGGTTTGACTATGGGGGGTGTAGAGGTAAACCTCAAAGAGAATTAAAAAAAACCCCAAAAAGGTCTGCATTATGAAACTGACATTAAAAAAAATACAGCAGTCTGGATAACTTGCCTCATAGCAGCACATTTTTTGAAGAGACGTGTAATCTAGTTTATCTGAGCAGGCATTGCAAAGATACAAGCAATGTTCCTTGCAGTAGCAGGTAACTGTAGCTGCATTCATGTTTAATACACTGGGATCACTGAATTTTTAGGACAATGTGACATTTGACGACAGAAATATTACTTTACCACTGAAAGCCCACTACATTCCCAGCCACAAGACAAAATGGCTACAGATAAAACCCAAACAAAAAGGAATAAAAAAGTGGCGGTGGCGGTGCCAGCCTGCCCCCCTGAAACAGGTCTAACGACGTCAGTGTATTAATGCATTCATAATTTGTGCCAGAAATGCTTTCAAATCAAATAAAACAGAAACACCTAGTCAAACGAAGCATCAGTTCAGACTTTGCGACCGACCAGCGCTTCTTGTAACAACACTATTCAGGAGATATTTTAAAGAGTTTTTCATAATTGCTCTACCAGCACTGCTTTAAATTACATTTTAAGCAGCACTTTGAAGTCCTGAGTGTGATCTGAGCAATTTCCCCTGGGGCTTTAATCCGTTATCTGTGCTCTCATTAGAAATAAAGTGTGAAGATGGGCTTGATGATGGTGATGTGGCGAACTGATCTATGATCGGGTGGTGAATTATGAATACCAGACTGATCATGCATTATTCAGCGATTAATAACACCCGGCCGACGGAATGCACAAGAACGGCTCGTCTCCCGAAGAATAGTACGAATCCTGATACGGAAGCACCGAACGCTTTTCATTCAGGATGTGAGGAACCGACAGGCACGTCGTCTCGAAATAAACCTCTGTTGTACCGTAACCATAGCAAGCAAACCACGAGGTGACGGCGGTGTGCGGTTCTCGTTTCCACTATTTCCCAGGCCGTTTTGTTCGGTTCCCGACAGTAGGCAGTTACACAGACGCTGCTCAGTCCACCGCTGACATTTTTCAACACCGAGGCGTTCGGCTTGCATAAGCCACATGCTTTTCCAGCCTGTCCATCCAGGGTGCCATCCTATGGGCATCGAGGGCCTCTGCTGGTCAAGTGTGGTTTGCTGGCTAATTGCTGGTGTATACAGAAGGTGAAATAGAATCCTGCTGCTTTAACAACCCATAATACTCCCAATCCCCGCCACTTTGTTCAACACAACCCGTTGAGTAGAACGTAACCTCAAATATATAATCAGCCAGTCGCGTGGCGGGAACTGCCTCAAGACCTTGTCTCTGAACCTGCTCAAGTTTCAACCGAGCATCAAATGGTGACAGAAAGGTGATTCTGGATGTTGGTTGACAGGCTGGTCTTAATTTTTTTCGGAAACTACTGGGATTTTTCCACAGTACCAACAGCCATCTCTAGGGTTTTCCAGAGAAGGGTCCAAAACGAGAAAACACAGAGTACGGAACTTCAACTGGGGGCCGAAAGGCCCTTGCTGGGATGCCGGCGGTCAACTTCAAGAGCAAGACGTGTATAGTCCCCTGCGAAATCACAAAAAAAAAACCCCAGGGTACCTATTGCAAATAAAGGTCACATATATGTAGAAATATAGAAATTCGAAAGGAGCACCAAGACTTTTAGGCACCAGTTTTCCTTTCCCCCAAGGTTGTGTGAACTTTTCTTCATTCAGAAAATCAACAAAACCTGTATTTGACCAGGGTATTCAAAAATTAATACCAGCCAGTAAAAAAAGGTGAGTTTTTAGTAAGGTTTTGATCGCCAGTTTTAACAGAGGGAATGGTCACACAGTGCAAGAGAGGAAATAAATAAGTAATAAAGTAATAAAAAATAATAAAGTGAATAATAAATTCCCTAAGAAGACATAGCTATATATAAATAGTATAGTGCATGTTTCATCACAGGCACACCACCAAACAAAAATGTCACAAAAAGTATCTTTATGGTGATATAATGATATCCGTCTCAATTTAACGTAGTGTGAATGTCGGGCCGTTTTAGTTGAACCAAAAGCTGATCATAACACCCTCTAGTGGAAGATAATGTAATTGTTCTGCTGTCATACACGTCCACTGGCTTAGAGTACCAATCAGGTGAAATTGGATAATCTTCCACGACACACCTGATGATTTCTCATGGCACACTTATGTGCCGCGGCACAGTGGTTGGGAAACACTGGTATAGTGTAAATAACATATGAACGTCGTACAGTTCAGTGTGCAAAGAGTGACATCCCTTTCCTATGTCCCATGATGCAGTGCGCTTCGCCCCGTACCGGGCACCAGACATCGCCCTGAAGCCGTTGCTGTTTGAGGTTCCCAGCGTGCTCCCTGACTCTGTGTTCACGGAGCGGGACTGGCTCTTTCAGGAAGTGGACGCTCACCTGCGCAGCAGCGACTCCACCAGTGGAGGCGTGGTCATTGTGGGCAACGTGGGGTTTGGCAAAACCGCTATCATCTCCCGCCTTGTGGCCCTCAGCTGCCACGGCAACCGCATGAGACAGATTGCATCGGAGAGCCCACACGCCTCACCCAAACGTAAGTGTGGTAGATTTTCATTTAGTCACTTAGCAGACCTGCTTAACCAGAGCAACCTGCAGCCGATACAGTCTTACAATCCAAGCAGTTGTGGGATTGGGGCATTGCTCAACGTCCCAGCAGTGACGGGCTGGCAGAGGTCCATGCTCCAGGGCCTAAACCATATGTAGATACCTGCTGTAATGAGTGACCTGTTATCTGTTAGCAGTACACTCATTCCTACATCTCAGTGAATCTTAATGTGACACTTTCATAGGTTTGAACCTCCAACTAGTCAGTTCATCAGTTTTCTTCTCTGCTAAAACAAAGTCCCTGAAGAAATGCTCTACCAAATTTGATGTGGCATTGGCTGGCTTGTAGTCCTGACCTTAACCCTGTCACACCCCTTTGAGTTGAATTGAAAGGCAAACAGAGTCAGCATTTATTATCCAACATCAGAGCCTTGTTCCAAAATCTACTGGAAAGCTTCTCAGAAGAGTGAAGATTATTTTAGCAGCCAAGAGTTCCACAAACTTTTGCATATACAGTGGTACCTCTTTTCTCGTCATTAATTCGTTCCAGAAGGCTCGTCGAGTCCTGAAAATGACGAGTACCGAGCAAATGTTTCCATAAGGAATAATGTAAATTGAATGAATGGGTTCCAGACCCCCAGAAAATCCCCCATGTAAGGCATTATATGCATTAATAGAGTTGTATTGTACAGGAGCTCCTGAGTTATGAGGGGGATATGTTCAACAAATCCATCATAAGATAAATATATCATGAACTGATGAGTTTAATATAGTCTGTACTGTATCATACATTACACATTAGCACTTATATTAACCTAGTGTTGGCCAAAATTTAAAACAAAGCTTATTTTATAATAAAGTGTTGAAAAATCTCATGTAAAAAGTAAAAGCAAAACACTTACTTAATTGGTGAACTGCAGCCTCTGGAGCGTTCGGTTTCTGATTTCTTTCCGATTCTGCCAAGTTGCCACTGTTGAGCCCTTGAGGCAAACCCTTCATCTTTTGCAAGTCCTCTGGCTGTATGGCTTTATAAGACCAGTTTGAGAGCTGGATTTGGCCCTTAGGCTGCGTGCAAAATACATCTGTGAATCGGAAGGGTACAATCTGATAATGCCCAGCGTTACAGGCTAACATTTGCCTCAACTGATGCTGTTGATCAGATTTGAGTCTGCTAGTCTATCTATACTGTAGCCTGTTTTGTCTCTCGCTACACAAACAGAGCTTATATAGATATGAAATGTGCACAAGTATCACTAATGGTCAAGAGTCTTTATTGAGAATCCCATAGACTGTTACTGTTTCTTATGAATAACTCCTTTATCAAGACATGGGACAGATGTCCTGATAATGATTGATTGGTATTTAAATGTAATGAGAATCATTAAGAAAATTTAAAGAAGATTATATACTGAATGGTGCTTCTGTCCTTTAATCGTGTCAGATGGAGACACGCTGCCCCTTAGTCAGCCACAGGGAGGCCATGGCACCCTGGTTGGGGGCAGCTGCCCTGGCACACCGGAGATGAAGAGGCGCCAGGAGGAGGCACTCAGGAGACTCGCCTCGCAGGTAAGAAACGTGTTCATTTGCACATACATTTAGTAAACATTCATACAGGATGTCCGGGGCCTATCCCAGGATTCACAATGTGCAGACGAGCGTGTATCCTGAACCTCCAACATTTAAAAAAACTTAGTAACGTCAAACCATTGCTAGGTCCTTGTCACGCACCGACCGGTCTCGCATTGTCCTCGTTGTGATGGTAACGGGTCGAGCTTATCATTAGGACACTGGAGTGTGTAGGCTCGTGACCTTCAACTGCCCAGCTCAGTCCCATAAGGACGGGTAAAGAGGGCAGCAAAATGCTCAATATGAAAACAATAAATAATAAATCAGCCACTGTAAGTAGTGATCATTCAAACTTGGGGAATTCGTAAGTATGTATAGATTATTTAAAAAACAAAGACCTTTATTAGGTGTATTTATACTAATAGTGCAGGAAAATCCTTGAATTTACTTGAGGTAAACTATCTGAACCCACATTTTGTCTTCCGATTTTTGTTTGAACTTCTCTTTCTCTCTTACCCCCCTCCCCTCGCCGCTCGCCCTATGAAGCATAAAGCTTTATTGCAGCTCTGTTGCTTTATCAAATATTTATTGCCTCAGAGCCTCCCGGCACAGCCATTAGATCCCCTCAGTAGCGCTGCATACTTAATTCTGACATTTCTCCTGCATACACACACACACACACACACACACACACACACACACACACACACACACACACGCTCACACACACACACACACACACACACACGCTCACTCTGACAGACTCGTCTCACACAGTCCATTTCACTGGAGAGATTTGAAATCTGGATGAAAGCCATGCCGGCAGTCTGTACAGCTGGAGTTCGGTTCAGCTCTGGTAGCCGCTGAAGTGTGTGTTCACAATCTGCTGATTGTTTTCTGCTACGTGTGTACGCGCACACGCTAACCAAACAGGAGACCGGTATGACACGCCCTGCTTTCATCGTCCTCCTTCCGCCGTCCAGGTTTACCCCTCATCTTCTGTTCACTACTTAATGTCCTACTGATCCAGCCCAAACAACTAATGTAATCATTTTCTTATTGTAATCATTAGCTAAGCCTAGACTATCATCATGCTAGGTAAACTTGTCCGGGTATTACACCCTGATGTAAGGTTAGCATAGCCTGGTGAAGAGTTAGCATTGTGTGGTGCAAGGTTAACATGGCCTGATGTGTGGAAAATGTACAGTGTCTAAATACAGTGATGTACAGTGGGGCAGAAAAGTATTTAGTCAGCCACTGATTGTGCAAGTTCTCCTACTTAGAAAGATGAGAGAGGTCTGTAATTTTCATCATAGCTACACTTCAACTATGAGAGACAAAATGAGAAATAAAATCCAGGAAATCACATTGTAGGGTTTTTAAAGAATTTAATTGTAAATTATGGTGGAAAATAAGTATTTGGTCAATAAATTTGGTTCAACTCAATACTTTGTAACATAACCTTTGTTGGCAATGACAGAGGTCAAACGTTTCCTGTAAGTCTTCACCAGGTTGGCACACACTGTAGCTGGTATTTTGGGCCCATTTCCTTGGTCCTCCCAGGCAGATCTCCTCGAGAGCAGTGATGTTTTGGGCAACAAAACTTACTTTCAACTCCTCCAACATTTTTCCTATGGGGGCTGACTCTGGAGAACTGGCTAGGCCACGCAGGACCTTGAATGCTTTTTTACAGAGCCACCTCCTACTCCTTCGTTCGTTGCCCCCGAGTAGAAGATCCTTTTTTTTTTCTCCTTGTCATGCTGAAGACCACCACTTTCCATCTTCAATGCTCTCACTGTTGGAAAGGAGGTTTTTGGCTTTAAAAATCCTCACGATACCTGTGCCCCGTTCATATCGTCCCTTAACACGGATCAGTCGTCCTGTCCCCTCTGCAGAAACACAGCCCCAAAGCATGATGTTTCCACCCCCAAGAAGAGCTTCTTAAAGAAGAAGCTACAGGTCTGTGAGAGCCAGAAATCTTGCTTGTTTGTGGGTGACCAAATACTTATTTTCCACCATGATTTACAATTAAATTCTTTAAAAATCCTACAATGTGATTTCCTGGATTTTTTTTCTCATTTTGTCTCTCATAGTTGAAGTGTAGCTATGATGAAAATTACAGACCTCTCTCATCTTTCTAAGTAGGAGAACTTTTTTTTTTCTCTCTCTCATTTTGTCTCTCATAGTTGAAGTGGCTGACTAAATACTTTTTTGCCCCATTGTAGTTAATGAAGTTTAATGAGGTTTGAACAACCTGACATAATGTAATCATGAACTAGTGAGGTTTTCTGGGCTTAGAGTAGGTTGCTATGACCTAACATGATGATCTGATGGTTTTCTCAGACGGCAGGGAGGTTGGTGTGAGGTTACTGCAGGCTGGTGTGGTGTTAATATGGTAGCAAGGTTAAAATGCCGAGGTTTGTTTGGACCACAGTTGCCAAATCTGCTTATTTTAAGCAACGTTGGGCTTATTGTTTCTGTAAAGCCACTTAAAATATTGGTAGTTGATACAAATATATATACAATGGTATCTCAGAACTCGTCGAATTCGGTTCTCGGCGCTTTTTGACTAGAAAAACGTGTCTCGGCTCTCGCCATTTGCACGGCACTCGGCAAACTTGCTTAAACTTGTATGAGTGGAGATGCGTATGAGTCGACTCGCTTTGTGATTCACGATTCAGTACACAGTGATTCAGGTTCAGCTCTTGCTCAGAGCGTTTTCTTTATTTTTGATCTACATTACTGTATTCTTAGTTCAAATAAGTCTCCATGGGTCCTAAAAAGGTTAGTTTGTAAGATGCTCCAGAACACAGGCTGCAGTTAGCATTAGCAGCTATGAAAGAGCCTGGAGTTCACCAGTAGAGTAAGTGTTTTGCTTTTAATGTCACTTTCAATCCATTACTCACTAAGTTACATGGGAGTTTAACTCTTTAAGTGAGCTTTGTTTTATTGATTTTGGTACAGACAACAGTAGGTTAATATATGATACAGTACAAACTGTTAAACTCCTCAGTTCTTGATACATGTAACTTATGATGGATTTGTGGAACATATCTCCATCATAAATCAGGAGCTCCTGTACAATTCAACTCCATTAATGCTTATAATGCTTATACAGTGTGGATTTTCTTGGGGACTTGAATAGATTCATTTATTTACATTATTCCTTATGGGAAATATTTGCTTGGTGCTCGACGTTTTCGGGTTCTTGACAAGCCTTCTGGAACGGGTTAACATCGAGAACCAAGGTACGACTGTACAACATGTGTGATGAATTATAATGAATGTTTAGTGAATTGCAAAGCAATTTCATTTTATTTTATTCTTATATGATGAAAAAAGTCTTAATCGGATCTCAGTCTTGTCTCAATCTCGGCCACTCCTGGTTTCGGTCTCAACTTGGACTTGATTACCAAATGTCTTGGTCTTGGCTTGGACTTTGATGTGTCCAGATCTTGGTCTTGACTCAGCGCTAGTGGTCTTGACTCCAACATTAGTGTGAGGTTTGCACAGCATAACCAGATGTTGCTTTGAATTGGGCTGAGGTTAGAATAGGTAACACCTTGGGGGTTCGTATTTACAAATGAACTCCTCTGTGTCAGAGTTTTGCTCTCAGCTCTTAGAGTGATCTGAACATGTTCACTACACAGCAAAGCCTGCATTCACAAGTAGCAGCTCCTTGTTGTTTAATGTAGGATTTACCACATGGTCAGCTGCTAAGACTTGAGGGCATTCTTGAACTGTAGTAGGTAGAATAACCATTATATGTTTTTGGTGTGTGTGTGTGTGTGTTGTGTGTGTTGTGTGTGTAGGTGGTGGCGTCTCACTTCTGCCAGGCGGATAATGCTACACGGGCCTGGTTCCGGAGTTTGTACACAACATAGCGGCGTTGTTTGTCGCGCTCCTCAGCTGCAGGCTTACAAGGGAGCTCCTTGCTGCCCCAAGCCACATCTGCAGAGTCTGCTCAGTCTGCGCTCCTGCGTCCAGGAACGATCGCCGCCTTCAAACCGCGGCCTGCTGGAACCCTGCAAGCGCTGCACAGAGGTACCGGTTCACTTCAAACTGCTTGATCTTTCTCAATGAAAAGAATGTAGCAGGGAGCAAACGTGAATGTAACATTTGTTAATGTGATGCAGCATTTAAAAGAAACGGAAAAAGCACGTTAGGAAAGTAATCCACTACAATTTGGAGGGTCTCGACCAACTTGTTTGTAGTACATGGACCGTGTCTTTAAAATGTTGTAATGGGATCTCTCAGCATCCCACTCTAGGGTTGAGTTGTGGTACCATCTGTTCTCCTATATAGCACTGTGCAAAAGTCTTAGGTCACCATTTGCTGTTTTAGTAGTGGTAGAATGACCACATGAAACATATTGTTGTTGATTGGACCCAAAGGGTTTGTGTCCCAGTACTTTTGGCCACATGCGGGTTTGTGACATAGTGTTTGTTTTTTACCTCATGTGGGTTTGTGACATTGTGGTTTTTTGTTTTGTTTTTTACTTTGTGGGTTTGTGTCCAGGTACATTTGGCCACATGTGGGTTTGTGACATAGTGTTGTTTTTTTTGTTTTTTTTGTTTTTACCTCATGTGGGTAAAATAGTGTTGTTGTTTTTTTTTTTTTTGTTTTGTTTTTCTTTGTTTTTTTTTGTTTTTACCCCGTGAGTTTGTGTCCAAGTACTTTTGGCGACGTGGGTTTGTGACATAGTTTTTTTTTGTTTGTTTGTTTGTTTTAACCTCTGGTGGGTTTTTTTTACCTTGTGCGTTTGTGTCTAAATACCTTCGGCCACATGTAGGTTTGTGACAGTGTTTTTTTTACTTCATGTAAGTAAAATAATGTATTATTTATTTATTTATTTATTTTTATTTTTTTACCTCGTGCGTTTGTGTCCAAGTACTTTTGGCCAAGTGGGTTTGTGACAGTTTTATTTTGTTTGTTTTTTTGTTGTTGTTTTTTTTTTTTTTTTTTTTTAACCTCATGTAAGTTTGTTACATAGTATTTTTTTCTTTCTTTTTTTTTTTTTTTCTTTTTTTTTTACCTCGTGGGTTTGTGTCCAAGTACTTTTGGCCAAATGTGGGTTTTGACATAGTGATTTTTTTTGTTTTGTTTTTTATCTCGTGGGTTTGTGTCCAGGTACTTTTGGCCACATGTGGGTTTGTGACAGTGGTGTTTGTTTGTTTGTTTTTTTACCTCATGTGGGTAAAATAGTGATGATATATAGCTAATATATAGCTAAGCTAAATAGCTAATGATTATATTTGACTTCATTTCAGTTTATGTGCCTGAATTGTGCGGTGCTTTGGCTGCAGGAGAGTTGACCCTCCCTCACTCGCTGTTCCTCTTTCAGAGCATAAGGTGGCGAGCGAAGAGGACTTGATTTGATCAAGCTTGGTTATGGTCTAAACGAAGCCAGTTTCCCAGCGTATATGGCGACAAGCATCGTCTCGTTCCTTTGGTAAGAACCTCGAACGTTTCCCTCCGTGGCTCAAACTGGTGGTGACGGTCAGGACCTCCCTACAGGTTTGTCCAAGGTCACATGCTGCTCCATGCCACAGCAGGAACGGATGGACCTGCAGAACGCCTCCTGTAACTCTGTCTCTCTCCTCTGTCACAGGACGTGACTCGCCCACTGCCCTTCCACCGGATCTCTCTGGACCGTCTGGAGGAGAGCGACGCCATCGACTCGGACCTGCAGGGTTACATCCTGCACCGGCTGCACTCCAGCCAGGAGATCCAGAACAACGTGGCGCTGAACGGCAAGCTGGACAACGCCGCCTTCAGCAAGCTCAGCGCTCACCTGAAGGGCCTGAGCCGCGGCTCCTACCTCTACCTGAAACTGACGCTCGACCTCATCGAGAAGGGCTACCTGGTGCTCAAGAGCTCCAGCTACAAGGTCCGCCCCAAATTCATTCAGTCATGCACAGAGTTGGCATAAGGCGACTGAGCCGTAGTACGTTATAGCATAATGTGGCATAAAGATAGCGTAGCCTGTCAAATCTTTAACTTTTGTCACATTAAATCCTGAAAGTAAAAATTAATTAAATTAACCTTTTTTTGGCTGTGTTTCCACATTAAAACCCTTAATGTTAAAGTGGAATTAAAATCTTAAATTAGATCTGTATGTCCTGAAAGTGCATGAGATGTGGCAAGTAGAAAGAATGTGTTTGTTTTCCAATTATGTTAGCCTTGTAGGTGTGTGTTTCAGTTCTCTTGGCTTCTTGAGAGGTTGTCCCAATACTTTTGGCAACATGTGGATTTGTGTCCAAATACATTTATCCACATGTGGGTTGATATCACAATACTCTTGGCCACGTGTGGGTTTTGTGTCCCAAAACTTTTGGTCATGTGAATTTGTGATGCAGTACTTTTGTCCCCATGTGGGACTGTGTCCCAGTACTCTTGGCCACTTGTGGGTTTGTATTCCAGTGCTTTTGGTGACATGGGTTTGTGTCTAAATACTTTTGCCCACATGTGGGTTTGTGTCCCAGTGCTTTTGACCACATGTGGGTTTGTGTTCCCTGTGCCCTTTGGCCACATGTGGGTTTGTTTCTAAATACTTTTGGCCACATGTGGGCTTGTGTCCCAATACTTTTATCCACATGTGGGATTAATCACAATATTCTTGGCCACGTATGGGTTTGTGTCCCAAAACTTTTGGTCACGTGAGTTTGTGACGCGGTACTTTTGTCCCCAAGTGGGACTTTGGCCAAGAATACTGGGACACGTGGGGTTTGTGTCCAAATACTTATGGCAACATATGGGTTTGTGCCAATACTCTTAGACACATGTGAGTTTGTGTCCCAATACTTTTTGTCATATGTGGGTTTGTGAAATAGTACTTTTGGCCACGTGGGTTTGTATCCCAGTATTTTTGGCCACATATGGGTTTGTGTCTGAATACTTTTGCCAACATGTGGGTTTGCGTCAATGCTTTTATCCGCTTGTGGGTTTGTGTCCAAATACTTTTATTCACAGGTGGGGTTGTACAAAAATATTTTATCCATATGTGGGTTTGTGTTCAAATACTTTTATCCACATGTAGGTTTGTGTCCCAAATATGTTTTCGCAACATATGGGTTTGTGCCAGTATTTTTATCCACATGTGGCTTTGTGTCCCAATACATTTGACCACGTGGGTTTGTGTCTCAATACTTTTGGCCACATGTGGGTTTATGTCCCAATATGTTTGGCCACGTGGGTTTGTGTCTCAATACTTTGTCATATTTGGGTTTGTGACGAGGTACTTTTGGCCACATGTGGGTTTGTCCCCCAATACATTTGGCCATGTGGGTTTGTGTCTCAGTACATTTGGCCAAATGTGGGTTTGCCCCAATATATACTGATTCATTGCCATTCTAGACACATTGCACTGTATGGAGAGCCTAGAGCAGACCGAAGAGCCACTGGAGGAATGACGTAACAGTTGGTCTTGGGTCTGAAAGAGTCTTACTGACTGATTTGGGGCACATTTAAATGCGTTGGTGTTTGGTTTGTTGCAGGTGGTGCCGGTTAGCCTAGCGGAGGTGTACCTGCTGCAGCTGAACATGCGCTTCCCGACACAGTCTTCGTTCGAGCGGGTGCTGCCGCTGCTGAACGTGGCCGTGGCCTCCCTGCACCCCCTGACAGATGAGCAGCTGTTCGGGGCCGTCAACGGCGGGGCCGTCCGGGGCGTCGCTCTCCATGGAGACGACTTCCAGCAGCGCGTCGAACTCCTGGCGCCCTTCCTGATGAAGAGGAGGGACGGGACGCGCATGTTCGTACACGCCTCCTTCAGGGAGTGGCTCATCTGGAGGGAAGACGGAGAGAAGACCAAGTTCCTCTGTGACCCCAGGTTAGAGGCAGAGGGTGACTGTGGGGAGATTGGAGATCAGGCCCTCTGCA
>JAJAGP010004731.1:0-44235 GCA_025084515.1 Ancistrus triradiatus
TCAGTATTAAAACAATAAAAGACTTGAAATATTTCAGTTGGTGTGCAATGAATCTAAAATATATGAAAGTTTAATTTTTATCATTACATTACGGAAAATAATTAACTTTATCACAATATGCTAATTTTTTGAGAAGGACCAGTATATGTGACAATGATTACTAGCACACATGTTTTAATCCCACTTATCCTGGACAGGGTCATGGGGCATGCCAGAGCCTGAAATTCACAGGGTGCAGAAAAGCATGAAATATAAATGACAACAGTCCATTACAGGGCTGGGTAGGGGTAACTGGACGATTCCGCCTTTTGGATTCCCTTTCCTGCCCTCCCTCATGTGACCAGCCAGAAGTCATCAATGGGACTCAACCTGGGTCATCATGGTGGTCATCGTGTCTTAGACTGCTGTGCAACCCTAGTGCCATTAGAAAATACATAATTAAAACAGTCCGTATGGTACATGTCAATCAATTTTGATTACACTACTAGGCTGTTATACTACTAAGCTTTTACGTTTCTTTATCATTTCCCTTGCATCAACTCTTTGTCTCCGGACATGAACACACATTACTTACTCTCCCCATATCAATCAATTTCTCTCACTGTTGCTGAGCTGTGAGTGTCAGGTGGAAAAATACAGGCCAAAATACAGCCCCACTCACACGCGTACACACACACACACACACACACACACACACACACACACACACACACACACATATGAGTCCAGACTTCCTATCCAATGGCAAGATTGAAAAATAATTACCTTCAGCCTGTGTTGCCTTTTTAATCACTACAGGGCAACATGAGGTGTGAGTAATTATAACAGACTACACAAATAGCTACATGATTGCTTACATATTTTTGAATATATGTGGATGCATGCATGTGCAGACAGTGCAGAATGTCAGCTTAGCCAAGCTCATCTCATGGAGAGCCTGAGGCCAGTCCATGATAAGTGCTTCCATTTTCTTCAATATGTCATTCAGTGTCTGAGCTCTATCCTCATCATGCCTTATTAAACTCTTGCCTCATTTTTAGGTCATGTATCACTCAGTTTCATCCCTGTATGGACTCTATGAGTCTGAGGGAATATCAGTACAACCTCTAATGTATTGTGCATAATGCAAAATGCGATATATTAATAAAGAAACAGCAATTTGTTTATAATAATACTACTACTACTACTACTACTAATAATAATTATTATTATTAGTATTATTATTATTCTATACACACAAATTGAAATGCAGTAAAATCCAACAGGGGCAGACCTTGGTTATGAAAGCAATGGCTTTATACCATGTAAATCTTAGAATAAAAAAGTTTTCAAAACATTAGCAAGCTATCAACCATTAGCAAGCTACCTGTATAGATAGCTTTTAAAGTGGACAAATGTTATTTTAATATGCTATTGTTTTGAAAGGTTCAGCTTATAATGGTGTTTGGAAGTTTGTCAGTGTTTTAGAATTTTGTATAATTCCTCATAAATATGACCTAAAACTTTGTCAGATCTTCACACAAGTCCTAAAAGTAGATAAAGAGATCAAATTAAACAAATGAGACAAAATATTATACCTGAACATTTAGCTATTAAGGTAAATGATGTTTTCAGTATCTAATGTGGGCTCCATAATTCAAATGTAACAGTACAACACTCCTGACAATAAATATTGAGATAGAACTGAGAAAATGCCATGTTTAGGTAAATACAATTTCCAAGTATTGGAAAGTCAATTTAATTACAAATTCATTAAGCTTTTTGGCATATGCAATCAGACACATAGTACTATGGTAAGGAATAACCCCAAATCCATCCCTCCAAAAAAAGTTACTTGTGATGGACTGGACCCATGGTGTATCCCTGTGCTGTACCCAGTGTTTTCAATGATAAAGTTATTATTGGAGATGAATGAAGAAATAAATGAAGGAAGGAAGGAAGGAAGAAAGAAACAAAAAAGTAGTAGTATGTAAATGCATATATAAACTGGGGTTTTCATTCTTTTCTAAACGGTATTCTCCAAAATGCTGCATATATGAATCAGCCTGAAAGTACTGAAACATTTCTTTAATGTTATTGAATGTTTTACTTGATGGCGGAATTGGTGCATTTTCCAGTATCATGTGCCTACGTGAGGCTGTGCTCAAGAGAGCTTTTACAATATGTGTGACATCTGTGTGGAATTCCTGCATTATACAGTGACAGCTATGAAACTTATGAAAGTGACTTTGTAACTCTTACAGTCTCTTCCTGTGAGGAGTTATCATGCACAAGGGAAAGCCAATACCAAAATGAGTGCTGTGAATGGAATGAATTAGAAAGCGTATGGGGTAGGGGATATAGTTGTGTTTTACATTGACTGTAAATCCGGGCCTGAAGTCTTGTCAGGCTGAGCCTGATCCCACTGACGCTTGGCCGTCATTTCCATGTGGACTTTTGAGGCCGGATCTAAATTAGTTAAGAGGATACCAGCTCTATCCTGCATCTTGGCACTGTTGAGATGGCAGTTTTGGCAGTCAAACCCACACATGTGGAGGGCTGCTTAATTCTGCGCTATTTCAATCTGGGGTCAAATTTTAATGAGCTCCTTTTTCACAATAGACTGTGGCTTGTTCGAAAAATGAGCCACAGTTTGAGTGAAATGGAGTTAGAGTGGAAATTTATAGGGACTGTTGCCAATTTCATTCTCCATTAACATTTTATAGAGTCACAATAAGCAAAAATAAGCATTCTGTTATGAGATAACACATACACAGTCCTCCTGAGATTACTGCTTACATCTACACTGTGACATATTCGTGTGTATTACCGCGTACAAATGTTGAAACTATTACTTAATCTTGGGCCCAATCTTGTTTTTTGGCTTCTAAATATCCCCAGTCTGTTTTCTTTGGCTTAGGAATTTTATACTTCCACACAATCCTACAATCAGCATAATGGAAAGACATGCAAACTCTGGAGCAGACATGACCACGGGCAATTAGGAATGACTTAACATTTCATACAATTTTGCTCATTCTGTGATGCATATGTTGAGAGAGTAGAGAGGCCTGCATATTTTTGGCCTGAAGCTCATCTCCCTGAGACTGAGGGAGGAAATGACAGCAGAGCTTAGTCCTTGTTAACATAACCACACACTTGTATACTTCTTCCCATGAAACCTGAAGTGGCTTGGGCTTCCTAATTAGTCTGCTTGTCTAGTGGAGAGTTACTGAATTGGGAACTGTTGGGCATGTGGTTGCATGGAAAAGTCTTGAAAGTGAAGGTGAAAAGATTTTAAAGTGGTTCTCACACTTTGCCCTTTTGTAACTATTCTCCATCATGTCAAGCACTTAAGGGATAAAGTCTCACAAATGTATTGTCGTTTCTTTAAAAAAAATAGTGAAAGCTAGAAAGAAAAATGATTGGCATGAAGAATATAAATTATGAACTCACACAGAGGTTTACATTTACATTTACATTTATACATTTTAGGTTTATACTGGGAACAGTCACAGACTCAAAGTGCTATAAGAGATTATGACATTTTAGTTGTATGACTAGTTAACATTCTGTGTGGCCTCTTTCCTTTATGACATTCACCACATGCAAATGGATGCCAACAGCAACGATGCAGTAAAGGAAGTCATCAGTCGATCTTTTCTGTTGTTTTCTACTTAGCTTAACACATTCCTGTTAGTATGAATACAATAAATAAAAAAATAGTGTAATCATTGATTGAGTAATTGTGCCTTCATAATGTCAGTCCGATTTGATATTCACATAAAAAACATATCTTACAACCCCAGATCAGAAAAAGTTGGGACGGTATAGAAAATACAAATTATATATATATATATATATATTATATATATAATATATAGGGGGCAAATGGAGTGAGAGAGGGAAGGAAGAAGAAAGACAAGGCCAGACAAGAGGAATACATTCGAATAAACAAGGAAAGGGGAGGATGGGAGGGATAAGGGCAACGGTAGTTAGAAGAAGGAGACGAAAGGGCCCGAGAAGAAGAAATATTAAGATGGGCAGAGGTAAGGGTAGGTTTAGAGTATAGGGTGGCGGAAGGAATGGGATGGGAAAGGATGGAGGGAGGAAGTGAAGAGGGAACGGGAAAAAGGTGGTGAGGAAAGGGGGTACAAAAAAGAGAGGAAAATAAAGAGGAAGAGGGAGATGGAATGAAACAGAGGAAGGACCCCATAAATGGAGAGAGGGAAGAGGGAAGAGAAGGGTGAAAAAGACGACCGGTACCCAAAGAAGTAAGCGTAACACAAAATGCTCTACTCTCCATCACTCTCGAGTTCAGGTAATATATACACACCAAACATTACAAACATATATATATATATATATGAAGATATATATATATACATATTACATATATATATATATTAGATATATATATATAATATATATAATATATATATATAAAAAACACATATAATATATAATAACACATATATATAATAACACAGTGCTCCTTACATGTACTTTGACTTTTATATCATTGCAGACAGTATGATTTATTGTCTATATTTAATGTTTTGTCTTTTTGTTTTTTAACTTCATTTTACTCATTAAAAAACATCCATTCCTGCATTTCAAGCTTGCAACACATTAAAAAAACCTTGGGGCAGGGGCAATTTATGGCTAGTAATGGGGTAAAAAACAAAATTTATGATGTGATTTCAAACAGGTGATGTCAACAACTTATTATAATCATGATTTGGTGCAAAAGCAGTATCCACAAAAGGCTGAGTATTAAAGATGGGCAGAGGATCTCCAGTGGTCAACAAATGTTTGAGAAAATTATTGAAATGTTTGAAAACAATGTTCCTCATAGAAAGTCTGGAAGGGATTTACATATTTCAGTCCTAACATTTTCTGATTTGACTTTATTTGCATTCTATTGTTGATAAATGCATGGATATCCCTGGAAAATATGTCATCTTGAAGGAATTAATTTTGCTCTAAAATCTTAATGTACTTTTCTGCATGGATTCTGACATCACAGAACTGAAAATGCTTTTTGCGAAGGGCACTGACCCAACACCATATCATGAAAGACACTGGATTTTGGACTTGTTGCTGATAAGAGTCTGGAAGGTCCTTTTTGTCTTTGGTCTGGAGCACACAGCCTTAATTTCCACTGTGTGATGATCCATCCCAGATGCCTCTGAGTCCAGAAAAGTCGATGCCACTTCTGGACATTGTCAACATATGGCTTCTTTCTTGTACAGTAATGTTGTAAGTGGCATTTGTGAATCTAACTCCATATTGTAGTGCTTGATAAAGGTTTTATAAATGAATCCGTTGCCAATGTGATTATATCAGCTATTGATGAATGACAATTCTTGATGCAGTGCTGTCTGAGGGATCAGAGTTGAGGCTTGAGCCCTTGCCCTTTATGCACTGAAATTCTTCCAGATTCCTTGAATTGTTTAATGATATTATTCACTGTAGAGGAGAAATATGCAAATCCCTTACAATATTTCATTGACGAATATTTCATTGACGTTTTTAAACATTTCAATAATTTTCTCACACATTTGTTCATCACCTGCCCATCTTTGCTCCTCAGGAACTCTGCCTTTTGTGGATACTGCTTTTGTACCAAATCATGATTATAATCACCTGTTGACATGACTTCTTTTAAATCACATCATTATTTAGGGTTTTTTTTTTACATTACAAACCATAAATTGCCCCCATTCCAACTTTTATGTAATTATTTATTTATTTATTTTTATTGTGTTGCAGGCCTGACATGCAGGAATGGAAGTTTGTTTTCAAATGGCATGAGGATGACCAGACAAAACATTAACTATCTTCTATTCATACTGTTTGTAATGAAATAATAGTCAAAGTGTATTTAAGGAACACTGCATTAAAAATAATGCATTTCCATACCATCTCATCTTTTTTTATTTAAGGTTGTATCATAAACCAGTAAATAAATTAATGATAATCAGTTAATGATTCATGATCATGAGTGACAAAACCAAGGTTTGTAGGAAAAGAGAGCTGCTGGTCATGAGGGAACAGTGTGTTATTCCAAATAACATCATGGGTATGATTTGGTCACAGGCATGATGTGATCAACAGTTATCGGAAATGTTTAGTTATAGTTATTGCTGCACCAGGGGTGTCGCAGTAGACATGACACATTGGATAATTTTCCTCACTAAATAAATTATCAGGTATAATATTATTTAATTTGCTTAACTGAATTTTTTTTTCTGATTTTAGAACTTTTGTCATATTTATGCAGAAATACAGAAAACTCTCAAGCACCAGTGTAAGTTATGCCTAAAGCTGGAAGCTGTTTAGCTTTCTTAGTTTAGAGAAGATGTGGTGGGATTCTCACCATTATTTTGACTTAACCAGCTTGTGTCAATTCTAAATTATTGAAAATGATTCCAAGATAATAAAGTTTCAAGTTCCAGCAGACGATCGATTTGGCTCAGTCTCAGCTTGACTCTTAACAAGGATTAGGCCATGCTATTGAAGTTTCCTCTGCTCTCAGAAACTGATACCAGGATTAATTCTGCACTTTCGATGGCCAAAAATGATGATGGAATGAGATTTCTACTTGCATTCCTCTTGCCACCTCCTCTAATGAGATACATTTATCTGTCTGAACTATGAGCATTTTTTCCAGTATTGATGTATCTGTGATAAATTATGCATTTGCAAGGCTTCTGCAAAAAGCTCCCTAGTGGGTATCTCAAAGATATTGCCTTGTGGCAATGTCCCAGCCCACAGTCAGTCAAAAATCCCTGGTCCTCTTCACAGGTCAAAAGTTTTCCTTCAGTAATTATATTATCATTTCTCCTGTGACAAACACAGGAGAGTGTTTTTTTAAGATGGGCCTGAGTGTTTTTTAAGATGATTAAATACTTGATTGTACCATTTTTCCAGCACCTAACATTATACCTTCCTTTCTTGCTGCTAACATGTTAACCATTATGTGATCTAATGTTTCTTCTTTATATTTAATATGCATTTTAGTTTTCACATCACATAATGACGAGAAACAAATTATTCTAATATGAATAACTTCTGAAAGTAACTTATGAACTCTGGAGAAATTGTACCTTCATTTTCCTGCCACGGTCTTTAAAGTCTTGGACAAGCTTGAAAGTTTGTGAACCCATTAGATTTTTTATTTTATTTATTTATTTATTTATTGCATAAATATGACTTAAAACATTGTCAGATTTTCACCCTTTATCTACAGTCCTAAAATAGATAGGAGACAAAATAATATAATTGATTGATTTATTTAAGTGACCTAATATTACATATCATTACACTAGTGTGAATATTATGTATGTATGTGACCCTTTGCTTTCAGTGTCTGGTGTGATCCCCATGAGAAGCAATAACTTCAGCTAAAGATTTAATGTTGGAAACTGTTGAACCAGTAACTGTTGATCATTCGCACACATTGACATGGAGAAATTTTAGCCTATTCTTCTATAGAGAACAGTTTTGGATGCAAATGAGTTTCCTTACATGAACAACATAATACTAATTAAGAATGTCTACATATAGGACCTGAAATCATCTGTTTCTTAAATTACAGACTTTGCTAAACAGTATTCCTGTGCAGCTGTGCATCTGGGCCTTCCTCTTCTTTTTCTTTCTCTCTTAGATCTGCTTCTTAGACTGTACTGGGCTCTCATTACAATTATGATTTTCTTTTAATCTGATGAAAACATTCTTTGTCATGGAACAAAAAATAAAAATATACAGACTAAATTATTTGGAAAATTATTTAACATTTGACCATTTTAGACTGAAAGCAAAACATCAAAGGCGGAAGTACGCTGCGCAGCCCAATTAAAGACAATTTACTTTCATTCAACAGAATAACAGATTTCCACAGTTCAGTTGTTTAAAAACTACAAAGTTTTCTACAATAACCAATTAAAATGTATTAACACTGGCAGGTGGGCAGCACAGTGGTACAGTAGCTAGCCCTGTTTCCTCAAAACATCAGAGTTCCCTGGTTTGATTCCCAGCCTGGACTCTTGGAGCCTGGACCTGTCTGGAGTTTGCATGTTTGGCCCAAGTCTGTGTAATTTTCTTTGGGTAATTTAACATCACTATGAGTGTCAGTGCCCATTTTAGCACCAGATACACAAGGTTACATCAAGACTAACCATATATATAGCCAAAGCCCAGACCTGAATCCCATTAAGCCACTGGTCACTCAAGGATGTTCACAGACTTTCTCCAAAGCCACTCCTTTGTTCTCTTGGATGTGAGCTTCGGGTCGTTGTAATGTTAAAAACTTGTAAACCTTTGCCCCAGTCTGATGTCCAGAGCACTCTGGAGCAGGTTTTCTTCAAGGATCTTGGTGTACTTAGCTGCATTCATCTTTCCCTCTATCAGGACTAGTAGCCCCAGTCCCGCTGTTGAAAAACATCTCCATATCATGATGCTGCCACCGCCATGCTTCACTGTAGGGATGGCATCATAGCCAGCTGACGAGCAGTGCCTGGTTTCCTCCAGACGTGACACTTGGCATTCAGGCCAAAAAGTTAAATTTTGGTTTCATCAGGTCAGAGAATCTTCTTTATGGTTTGAGAGTGCTCTTGGTGCCATTTGGCAAACTACAAGCAGGCTGTCATGTGCCTTTTACTGCGAAGTGGCTTCCGTCTGGTCATTCTACCATAAAGACGTGATTTGTGGAGTGCTGCCTGGATGGTTGATCTTCTGAAAGGTTCTCCCATCTCCACAAGGATATGCAGGAGCTCTGTCAGTGTGACCCTGCTCACCTCCCTTGCCAAAACCCGTCAAGCAGCCAGGCAAGGAAGATTCTTGGTGGTTCCAAACTTGTTCCATTTACAAACGATGGTGGCCACTGTGCACTTTGGGACCTTTAAAGCTAAATAAAATTTTCTGTACCCTTCTCCAGATGAATGCCTTGACACAATCCTGTTTCTGAGGTCTGCAGATAATTCCTTTGACCCCATGGCATGGAGTTTGTTCTGACATGCACTGCCAATTGTGGGACCTGATATAGGCAGGTGTTGGCTATCCCCAAGCATGTCCAATCAATTGAATTTACCACAGGTGGACTGCACTTATGTTGTAGAAACATCTCAAGCAGTATCATTGGAAACAAAATGCACCTCAACTCACTTTTGGGTGCCATATCAAAGTGTGTGTACATATAATATTTTACATTTAGATTTTTAATAAACTGTCACAAATGTTTAAAAACCTGCTTTCACTTTGTCATTGTGGGCTATTTTTTGTAGCATTTTGTCACAAAAATAGACTCAATCTATTGCAGAATTAGTCTGTAACATAATAAAACATAGAGGAGCTGAAAGGGGTGTGCAGACTTTCCAGCTCGGCTGAATATATACAGGTCGGGTCAATTTAGTGTAATCAATTAACCTAACTAATTCTCACCTTGGCGCTGCTCAGTGCAGCTGCCAGTCACAACTTGTGCAATATGTTTTTGCTACTGTGATGCTGAATCAATAAAGTGTTATCCTATCCAATGTTATCTAATGTATGTCTTTGGCTTGTTGGAGTAAACCCACACAGACATGGGGAAAACATACAGAATCCACACATGTGTATATTTATGTAATATGTGTATGTTTATGTGCCCTGTAATGGATTTGGTTCCCATGTTGTGCCATCTGCTGCTAGTTAGGCCCCAGCTCCTCACAACATCTAATTGGATTAAATGGGTACGAAGATGAATGAATGAATGAATGAATGAATGAATGAATGAATGAATGGCGCTGGAGTAATGAGTGCTGAAATTGAGACCTGGAAGAGTGTCTGTTTTTAAACTCATTTCCCTTATCAACATTCTGCTGTTATATTCTTTTAACTTTCAAGCTATTTTGAACAGACAATCTCCCTGGTTTGAATTAACAGTCATAAATAAAAAGAATTTGAAATGCTCCTACAAGAGAAGGTTCATGTCTATGCTTCTCTCTGCCATTGTGTGCAATTACATTAGGCTGCGCAAAATGACTGAATCAGAGTTGATGAAAAGACCTTGATTCTCCCATGCTGGCTGACCTGACAATAGCAGGTGTGCCAAAGCTCATGTTTCAAGCCTCACGGAGCACTAACCACCTGTCCCAATTCACCTTTGGCCCCCTCCACAGCTACCTTTTTACCTCAGTCAAAGGCTACAATCACTTTTATTGGATCCTGTTTCAGATTTGGATCATGAAGGTTCTTGAATTTTTCAGCTTGCTGTCTCACACTCTGATGGTAGCCTTGTTGGCAGGCCTTGCTGTGATCCACATCATCTCCTTACAGCTTTAGCAGATTGTTTTTGCAATGTCTGGGCACAGTTTCTTTAATAGTTTCCTTCGTCACTGTGACATTATAAATGAACAATGATGAGGTATAAAAAGGGCTGACCATGTTTCTGGTAAAATAATGAGGTTTCTTGGCTTTGAGGACTGACACTCAATCTTTTCCTGTAAATGAACACAGTGAAAGGAAAAGGTTGGATGGGGCTTCTGTTTGGCAAAAACTCAATCACATCTTCTCTGTGGAACAGGTTAGTTGCAGACTATATACACTATTATATAATGCATAATACAAGGCAGACCAGAGACGGTTTCAAATTCTCCACCTTTGTCTAACTATATAAAAGATGTGGGAACTTCCTGTCTTTTTTTAAATTGTAATGGGAAACCCATATAAATACTGAAAGCATTCAGTTTAAAGACATGATCCAAGTCTGCTGTTTCCAGCATGTCCCTTTGTTTGCAGATTGCCAAGAATTTGCATGACATGATTCATAGGAAAGTTAGAATTGATATGAAATCCAATATAATCTCTCCTACTTATTCCAAATCTTAAAATATCCCATGGGATCAAGTTTACTTAGTGCAACTGCATCTGCTGCACATCAAGCTAAAGGCATTTCAACTGGAATTCATCTCTAAATCTTGTTAGTGTGTAGCACTTGAATTGTCAGGTCCCATAAGCACAGAAGCACTCTTAAAGGGTCAGAGGATCAGCAGTGTCTCTAAAAAATAACAAAAACAGCACTTGAACATTCTTTAAGCAAAACAACAATGCTAACATGAGGAAAAACAGGTACGGCTGCTTAGCAAACTCATTCTACACATGTAGGTTAAATTTACAAACACACCATTGTATTCTAGACTGGTTCATTTGGTTTTTTTTCTATGTTATTTTATCAATTTGTGTTTCAGTGGTTTTGTGTGTTGTGGTTTTGCTGCCTATTAGACCATGTATAGTCAGAAGTACTGTAGCTAGCTAAGTAATGAAGCAGTCATGCCATCTGCTTTGTCCAAACTTTGTGACTGTTGAATGTTGTTTCCTACAGTTTAAGATTATTTCTTAATACTCTGTCATCTAGTTTTAATCCTTTTCCCTTTGAGTTGGTTGTACCTAGTGACGGAGTACAGGATACCTATACATATGCAAAGTACATGCTGGTATTATTTTTTTTACTGAAAAATAATAAGTAATAATAAATAAAAAGTCCTTTGTTTAAATTTACACTTATAAGTAAAAAGTAGAAAACAACTTGCTTTTAAATGTACTTAATATTAAAAGTATTATTGTTTAATATAGTATGTTAAATTACAAATTTTGTCTCTGAGTTTTTATGAATAGCAAACTTTTTTAATAGTCAAACTGTGTAGAAGCAGTGTTACCAGCAAACTCATTTACTTTAGCCTACAATTACAGGGGCTGATTAAATAAATTGTTGTTTCCATCAATAATATTAGCATTTTTGAAAGTTAGTTTAGTTTTCTTTGAAATACTGCTTGAAAATATTTCATATTCTTTTCTTGATTTTTTTTTTGTCATTATTAGTACTTAAAGACACATGACATTACACATCATGACATTGACATGTAGTGTCTATAGTCACTTCCACAGTCAATCACCACATTCAATAAACAAAGCAGCAATGATTTCTTTCAGGTTTTTTCTACAACCAAATACAAGTGGTGATTCTTAAATTGTCATTCCCATAAACAAAATCAGTCAAATTATGTACTTGTTTCTTAAGTGATTTTAAAAGATAGAGTCATAAGAAAAGGCAACTCATCTACATCTAACCTTTACCTTTATAACTTTTCACACTCTTGCAGCTCCTGTAGCTCATAAACAATTGGGTTCAAACCCCAGACCGGCGCTTACAAAGTGAAAAGACTAGCATCAAATCCAGGGTATTCAAATCCAAGCTTGACTTGTCGGACTACTTGAGGTGTGTGAAGTCAAATTTAGACAAACTCAGTAGCATATTTAGCCTAGCTAAGATTTTGCCAAGTAAGAAGGGGCAATATCTGATATATGGTTAAGATACACCAGCAGAAGAATGGTCAAAGTGAGCAAAGAGCTAGCACACTGCAAACCATGGATGCACAAAAAACTACCCCAAATCAGAAAAAGTTGGAGTGAAATGGAAAATGCAAATTAAAAAAGAAATGCAGTATTCCATACATTTACTTTGACATTTACCTTTATTTCATTGCAGACAGTATGAATCCAATACTGTCTCTGTATAAAGACAATTTGCTAAGAAATGAGAAAATTGAAATGTTTAAAAACAATGATACTTAAAAAAGACTGGAAGGTATTTGCATATTTCTCCCCTACAGTGTGTAATTGCACAAAGGGCAAGGGCGCAGGCCTAAAGTGAATGCTCGTGATCTCTGATCCCTCAGACGTCATTTATCAATAGCTGACATAATTTACATGTTCAAGAAATTACTATGGCAGTCAGACGAATCTATATTCCAGATCTTTTTTGGAAGAAATAAATGGCATGCACTACGGACCAAAGATGAAACGCACCATCCAGAATTTTATCAGCAACAAGTATAAAAGTGAAGATCTGTTGTGCTTTGGTGTTGTGTCAGTGACCTTACGTGATGGCAGCATTAATTAAAAGTACTAAAATTAAAAGTACTTTGAGTTTTTAGAGCAACGTACGCTGCCTTCAAGATGGCATCTTTCCCAGGGTCATCCATAAAAATGCAATACATATATATATATCATTTATTTCTTGAGGAAAACGATCCAATATTACATACTAGTGAGTGGCAAAAGTATGTGAACCTCTAGGATTAGCAATTATTTTGAAGGTGAAATTAGAGTCAGGTGTTTTCAATCAATGGGATCAGGTGTGAGTGGGCACCCTGTTTTATTTAAAGAACAGGGAACTGTCAAAGTCTGCTCTTCACAAAACATGTTTGTGGAACTGTATCATGGCATGGAGATTGCTGAGGACCTCAGTAAAAGAGTTGTTGATGCTGGAAAAGTTTACAAAGCCATCTGTAAAGAGTTTGGACTCCACCAATCCACACTCAGAGATTGTGTACAAATGGAGGAAATTCAAGACCATTGTTACCCTCCCCAGGAGTGGTCGACCAACAAAGATCACTCCAAGAGCAAGGCGTGTAATAGTTGGCGAGGTCACAAAGGAGCCCAAGGTAACTTCTAAGCAACTGAAGGCCTCTCTCACAATGTTAATGTTCATGAGTCCACCATCAGGAGAACACTTTTGAACAACAATTGTGTGCATGGCAGGGTTGCAAGGAGAAAGCCACTGCTCTCCAAAAAGAACATTGAGACTCCAGTTTCCAGTTTGCTAAAGATCATGTGGACAAGCCAGAAGGTTATTGGAAGAATGTTTTCTGGATGGATGAGACAAAAATAGCACTTTTTGGTTTAAAAGAAAAGCGTTATGTTTGGAGGAAGGAAAACACTGCATTCCATAATAAGAACTTTATCCCATCTGTGAAACATGGTGGTGGTAGTATCATGGTTTGGGCATGTTTTGCTGCATCTGGGCCAGGACGGCTTGCATCATTGATGGAACAATGAATTCTGAATTATATCAGAGAATTCTAAAGGAAAATGTCAGGATATCTGTCCATGAACTGAATCTCAAGAGAAGGTGGGTCATACAGCAAGACAACGACCTTAAGCACACAAGTCGTTCTACCAAAGAATTATTAAAGAATAAAGTTAATGTTTTGGAATGGCCAAGTCAAAGTCCTGACCTTAATCCAATGGAATGGGCTAAAATTCCTCCAAGCCGGTGTGCAGGACTAATCAACAGTTTCAGGAAATGTTTAGTTGCAGTTCTTGCTGCATAGGGGGGTCACACCAGATACTGAAAGCAAAGGTTCACATACGTTTGCCACTCACTAATATGTAATATTGGAACATTTTCCTCAATAAATAAATGAGCAAGTATGATATGTTTGTCTCATTTGTTTATCTGGGTTCTCTGTATCTACTTTTAGGACTTGTGTGAAAATCTGATGATGTTTTATGTCATATTTATGCAGAAATATAGAAAATTCTAAAGGGTTCACAAACTTCCAAGCACCACTGTATATAGTGTTATAATGGTATTTGTTAGTTCAGACAATGTTTATATCTGTTTATTCTCCACTGCATCCCTGAATAAAGGTGCTACAATAAATACAAATAGAGAAGAGGGTATCTCCAAGTGGAGAGCACAAGCACAGATCTGCTGATCCAGAGAGACACTCCATGCTGGCCTGACAACCTGGAGGAACAGGCAGAGACTGAACAATGAGATCCACCTCTCCACCCCTCTCCACCCTTATAGTCTCTCTATCTAGTGCTCTCCATCTCTGTCTGCGTAATTATTTCATAAATGACCTCATTCCCACTGAGCTGTGCTAGCTGCACTTTCAGAGGGCCTTCAGGCCAGATACATGCAGTGCCAGTATGATCACAGCCAGAATAAGCTTCATCCCCAGAGTCCTGCCTCACACACACACACACAAATCCACAAAGCCTGCAGCAGTAACCAGCCTGCATACCCCTTACAGATGCTGTCTGTGCAAACAGTCCCCCTTCAGCAGGCCTGCACAGCATCCCGAATTCACACAACCTCCACACTGCTCCATTTATCTGAACTGGCTGAGGCAACTGGCTATGCAAAATGAAATTGGTATTTTTTTATTTCCTGTTCTACTCTTTTTACCTCCCTCTGAAATCTGACATTACGTCATGAGAACATGTAAAAATCTGAAGTCAGTTAGCGATAATTTAACTGCTTGTATTTGGTAGCTCACAAAACTACACAGAAAATGGGATTTACAGATTCACTGGAGCATTCCAGTTGGTGGAGATTTATTGGGTGGTTTAAAGTCTTATGTTTCTGAAGGATTTATTTTTGAAGGAAACAGTAGGAAAATGTGAAAGCTCATTTCACACTACAGTGAAGGCCACACTGAGAACGTTTAGTCAGTCGGTTTTTAATGGGGTTTTTTTTTGTCTTGGTAACCACACTGCAAATTAGAAATCTAAACACACTTTTAAAGATATAATTATTCCCTGTAAATGTTGTAAATCTCTCCCCACACAGCGTTTTCCAAGCAATTCTGCTGCACTGATAAACTTATACAAACTATGTTCTCATGAAATGAAATTCAAATGAGAAGTTGCATATAAATAAGGTTGGGTTATGGGTGAATGTTCATACCTAATTGCAACTCTACTATTCCTGCAATGTCCTAAATTCCACCATCATACTGTCATATACAGTGGGGCAAAAAATGTATTTAGTCAGCCACTGATTGTGCAAGTTCTCCTACTTAGAAAAATGAGAGAGGTCTGTAATTTTCATCATAGGTACACTTCAACTATGAGAGACAAAAAAGAAAAAAGTTCCATCTTTAATGCTCTCACTGATGGAAGGAGGTTTTGGCTTAAAATCTCATGATACATGGCCCCGTTCCTTCTTCCCTTAACACAGATCAGTCGTCCTGTCCCCTCTGCAGAAAAACAGCCCCAAAGCATGTTGTTTCCACCTCAATGCTTCACAGTAGGTATGGTGTTCTTGGGATACGACTCAGCATCCTTTTTCCTCCAGTTGAGTTTTTACCAAAAAGTTCTAATTTGGTTTCATCTGACCACATGATATTCTCCCAATCGTCTCCTGGATCATCCATATGCTCTCTGGCAAACTTCAGACGGGGTTTGGGCATGTACTGGCTTAAGCAGGGGGGCACGCCTGACACTGCAGGATCTGAGTCTCTGTTGGCGTAGTGTGTTACTGATGGTAGCCTTGTTACGTTGGTCCCAGCTCTCTGCAGGTCATACATCAGATCCCTCCGTGTAGTTCTGGGATTTTTGCTCATCGTTCTCATGATCATTTTGACCCCACGGGATGAGATCTTGCGTGGAGCCTCCCACAGTTGATTTATTCACACCAACCTGCTTGCCTATTGTAGATTCACTCTTCCCAGCCTGGTGCAGGTCTACATTTTTCTTCCTGGTGTCCTTCAACAGCTCTTTGGTCTTGGCCATGGTTGAGTTTGGAGTCTGACTGTTTGAGGCTGTAGACAGGTGTCTTTTATACAGATAACGAGGTCAAACAGGTGCCATTAATACAGGTAATGAGTGGAGAACAGGATTGCTTTTTAAAGAAGAAGTTACAGGTAATGAGTGGAGAACAGGATTGCTTTTTAAAGAAGAAGTTACAGGTCTGTGAGAGCCAGAAATCTTACTTGTTTGTGGGTGACCAAATACTTATTTTCCACCATGATTTACAATTAAATTCTTTAAAAATCCTACAGTGTGAATTCCGGGATTAACCCTAACCCTAACCCTAACCCTAACCCTATTTTTCTCATTTTGTCTCTCATAGTTGAAGTGTACCTATGATGAAAATTACAGACCTCTCTCATCTTTCTAAGTAGGAGAACTTGCACAATCAGTGACTGACTAAATACTTTTTTGCCCCACTGTATATGGATACAAAGCTCTGGTGACTGGTGGTTTGTAAAATAGGACAAGTACATATGTACACATTTGATCACTTGATTTTACTGGTCAGACATAGCAGATTCCTTCATAGATGCTGCAGTTGCTGTATTGCTTAACATAAAGTAACATAAAAGTAACATTTTAGTCACATAAAACATATTACAGGTTTCACCATATAGTTGCATATTAAGTAATTGGTTATGAAATATATGTATTTTTGATACAGAAAATTCCAGGCATTAAATTAATGGATGGGGTAGACTGAGACTTATTTTTTTCAAATTTTAACTGCTCTTCCTATTCCTATTCTTGTGCCCTGTGTTCTTCATTCCAGAGAACACAGGGCACAAGAATAAGCATGCCATCAACTGGATGGGTCCATCAGTACGATTGCTGACATGGTTGTGATGGACTCAAACCTTTGCCACAGATGTGGTGAACACTGCTCCATTGGAATGGTTTTCATACAACCACAATCGTACACAGTCAGTAACTGTATACCTACAAACAACGCCTACATATATGATTTTTGTGCAAGATAAAATGGTCAGTGGGTGTACAGACTCGTACAAGTTTCATGCACCTCCGATCATTGGAATTTTACTTTTACATTTAAAAAAGGAACCTTTGCATCAAACTTAAATATAAGATATTTCTGCAAATATGATCCACTAGAACATGAGTTTTTATTGTCTGTTTTTTTAAATCATTATTGATAATCTCTCAGAACTGAATTGACTGAAGAATTATGAAACATTTAAATTGTTAACTACAAACATATTTAATTTCATTTAGAAACACATTATCTTCTACAAGCCCCTCTTATTTTACAAATACCTGGCTCAAATAACGATTCAGTCTATCGAATCCTGTATTCCAGCTCCTCGGTTCTTAAAAAAAAACAAGGCAGTTGTAAAAGTAGCCACCATTGTCATCTCAGGTTCTGTTCAGAGATTTTCTTGATGCTCCTGCATACAGCTTGCCCAGAAAGCTGGTTTTGCCCTACACCCAACCAGCAGGGAGGAGCTGGAAATGTGGCAACAACAGGATTGAAACTGGTAACTGGACTGAGGCCAAGTCCTAAAACAACCTTTCTCCTCCTAATGCAGACAATGCACTGTGTGTCCTAAAGGTTCTCAAGTTCTTATTCTTATAATCTCTAACCAGAACTGGATGCTTTTTTTTCTACACCACTTGAGCAAGTGATGTGCCTGTGTGTGACTGTGAATGCTCAGAAAGGCTGTCATTCATTGGGTACATATTACAGCACTGTAATTTTCTAATAAATAAATCATGTTTTTTTTGTTTGTTTATTTGATTTTTTGGTTAAGTCACTCTTCATCACAGCCTAAGAGTAGGTGTGTCTTATTGCTTTGTTTCTATAATCACCTCATTATCTGTGTACATGTGCATTAGAGCACATTACTTAGTAAAGCACATTCACTCTAGATGTATTATGGTGAGCTGTAGGGAAGGTTTCAAATTAAACACATGCTGATTAAATGCAAGCCATATTGTTATTTGTAAGTTTCTTTCATTCATCACAAAAAAGTCACAAAAAGCAATGTCTATGAGAAAACTATGAAAATTTTCATAGTACACTGACAGTCACAAATTTATATTTTTTTGAAGGGTTTTTTTCCCCCTTTTTTTCCCTCATAGCAGTGTGAGAACCTTCAGCACGATCGCGCAGACGCCAATCTAATTTCCCCTGGAGCTATGCTAATGTTGGACGCTAAGCTAAACTTGCTGCACCAGCCTTCACAAGGTTTTCGTTTTTGTTCTGGCGTGTTGTTTTGATTTGGTTAGGGTAAAAGTTACGACTGCTGATTTGTAGATTGTCAGTCGGGGGCAATTGGGAGATTGCCCGTTAAGATAGGGCATAGACGTTAGTGTAGGGCCAGTGCTTGTTTTATTTTCTGTTTATTTTTGCTGGCTCTTCCTCGTCTGTTCTGAGCCTTGCTCGCGGCTGCGAGACTCGCCCCTCCTTCCTCTCACTCACGCCGTCACTCCCCACTTTCTCCTTCACGATCGGGGGAATCAAACAGTACCCTTGCGATCGCACTCAGAAAAGGACGCTGAGGTTATTTATAGTGTCGTCATTTTCATTCCCGCATCAGCCTCATGCTCCCTGAAACCTTGGGATAACTGTGAGATGCTTTCACAGACCGGCTTCATGCTCCTGAAATCTCGGGAGAACCATGACTCACCTTCGCGGATCCTAAGCACAAGTATACAACGCTTTGCGCATGCCCGGACCCATACGCTGTTGGCGCAGCGGAGAAACGTTGTAGATGTATAGTGAATAGGGGAACTTTACGCTTATGACATACATTTTCTTTATTGTTCTTATTTACTTTTATTTTTGGTGAACATTTATTTATTTTAGTTTTATTATATTTTGCTTCGCTACTTCCATCTGAAGCTACAGTAACTGCACTTGGGTCCTTAACCAGTTAATTTTTTGTTTTCAGAATGGTGCAACCAGAAAGAAGACCCATAATTAGCTCCTGGACCTCCAGTTTGGAGGTCCCCAGTCACCGCGGCCAGCGGGTTTCGCTAAGCGGGTCTCGTTTAGCTCTTGAGGGCCCGTTAAGTTTCCTGGGCCCAGGCGTAGCCCAGCTTTGGCAACCTGACCCTGTAGAGCTGCCCAGTCCCCGTCACAGAAGGCTTCGGTGCCCTGCCCGGTCTAAGAATGTACTGCTGACTCCAGCTGTTTACCAGGAACTAGGGTTTGACCCCGCTGAAGCTCCCAACCCTCCCAGGTTGGAGGATCCCCTCCACTCCAGACCTTGTTGACCCTGGCTATCCGGTGTGTTTGATATTTCGCAGGGTAGAGGTTCTGTGGACAAGTACGTGGAGGAATTCTGCCATTCAGCCACTGAAAGCAGTTTTGATGACCTGTCTTTGAGAGGGTCTTGACAACGGGTTGGAGAATGAGGTTTTGCCATTACTTTCCGCCTCCTCACTGGCTGCTCTGTGCAATTTAGCCATTTACACAGATGCGCTGATTTGATCTATAACCAGGAAGGCTGAGGCGTGGTCATTCTTCCAGCCATCACCCTCGTTCACAAGTCCACCCAGCTCCATTCTTGAGCCTGCCGTACTTGCTAGCCCCTTATTAGAGCATTTAGTGTCACCTAGCTCTGTACTTGAGCATGTAAGCTCCGTACTTGAGCATTTAGCACCGCCTAGCCCCGTACCTGAGCACAATGCACCTGGAAGCTCCATACCTGAGCAAGTAAGCTCCCTACCTGCACATGCCATGCCCATAAGCTCCGTACTTGAGTATTTAGCGGCACCTAAATATCTGTACCTGAGCTCGCCGCACCCCTTAGCTCCGTACCTTAGCAAGTAAGCTCCGTACCTGAGCTCGCCTTACCTGTAAGCAACATACCTGAGCATTTAGCCCCACCCACCTCTGTACTTGAGCACGCCACGTCCGTAAGCTCCGTACTTGAGCAATTAAGCTCTATACCTGAGCAATTAGCACTGCCTACCTCTGTACCTGAGCATGTCACACCCGTAAGCTCTGTACCTGCACACGCCGCACCTGTAAGCTCTGTACTTGAGTATTTAGCACCGCCTAGCTCCGTACCTGAGCTCACCGTGCCCCTTAGCTTTGTACCTGAGCAAGTAAGCTCTGTACTTGAGCATTTAGCACTGCCTAGCTCTGTACTTGAGCTTGCCGCACCCGTAAGCTCCGTACCTGAGCATTTGGCGCCGCCCAGCTCTGTACCTGAGCACGCCGCGTCCGTAAGCTCTATACCTGAGCAATTAGTGCTGCCTATTCCCATACCTGAGCACGCTGTGCCCCTAAGCTCCATACCTGAGCAAGTAATCTCCGTACCTGAGCATTTAGCACTGTCTAGCTCTGTACCTGAGCACAATGTGCCTGTAAGCTCCGTACCTGAGCAAGTAAGTTCCGTACCTGCGCACGCCACGCTTGTAAGATCCATATTTGAGTATTTAGCGCCACCTAGCACCGTACCTGAGCTCGCCGTGCCCCTTAGCTCTGTACCTGAGCACGTAGACTCCGTACTTGAGCCTTTCATGCCACAGTCTTTGGTACACATCCACGCGCCGTAGTCTTTAGTACCGGTCCCCACGCCTCTGTTGTTGCCGCTGACCAGCACGCCATGGTCCTTACTACTGGCCCCTGTGCTGCAGTCGTTGCTGCCAACCACCGTGCCACAGTCTTTGGTACCGGTCTCAGCACCGCGGTCATTGTCGCTGACCTCCGCACCACGGTCTTTTGTACCAATCCCTGCACGCTGGTCATTACCATTGACTCCTGCGCCATGGTCTTTTGTACCGATTCCTGCACCGTGGTCATTACAGCCAACCCTCGTGCCACGGTCTTTAGTACCGGTTCCCGTGCTGCGGTTGTTGCCATCGACCCTTGTACCATGGTCAGCTTTGTTGATCTCGGTGCTAGGGTCCTTGCCATTCATTCGCCTAGCCAGGAAACTTGTGCTGATCTTTTTCTCATGCCTTATTGGGTCTAGCCCTGTTCCTGAGCTGCCAGTGCTGACTTCCGCCCCTGAGTCGCTTGTGGCTAGTCCCATACCAAGCGTTGCATTTGGTTTGTGTTGGTCCACCCTCCCGTTCGGCCCCTATTTAAAGGTGCATCCGGCCTATTGGTGCTTAGGAATCCAGAATCTCAAGAACTGTTGTTTCCAGCAACTGACTCTTACCTAGGTGTCATATAAGATATGACGCCTTCCCTCCTTCAGGTACAGGGACTAGAGGCCATTAAACAGTTGCTAAATGCCATACTATTATATTTGTACAGGGGTTTTATTTATTTATTTTATTTACTCAATTTTATTTATTTATTTATTTTTATTTATTTATTTATTTTTTGTTTGTTTGTTTGTTAATGTACTGCCAGGGTACATTGTAATGCAATCCTATTATAATGCATGGGCACTATCTACATTACCCCTACAGCAAATTATCCAAAACAATACTCCAATTGATATATCCATTGATTTGCTATTGACATACAGATAACCAGAGCTACTTACAAGGGTCTTGTTAAAGAGCCAAAAAGTGGCATCTTAGTGGAGCTGGGAATCACAACCTTTATGATTAGTAGTTCAGAGATCTAACCACTAAGCTATTCCTCAACTGTCATGGCAGTGACATTGTATGGCATTTGCCATGATGTATTCATAACATGGTTTTATCAAGTGCAAATTCCATTACCACTGTACCTGCTTCGTATGACCAATGAATTCTGTAAGGTATTTAGTGAGGGGTGAACGTGGACTTGACACTGGACTCGACACAGGAGTCAACATGAGACCATGAAACTGGCTTGTGACCAACTGAAGTTGTTACTCAAACAGCCATGAGGCCAACAGGACTTGCAATATGGACATGTTTATTAAACTATTGGCAGGAGAAATTATTCACTAAAGAACTCAGTTAAAAAAGAAAATATGTCGACTTGTTTCCATGTAGATCAGTAATTAAAAACACTGACCAAATTTGTTAATATACAAATCAAAATAAGTTGTGACAGTATTAAGAAAGGGATTGTGTCTTATATTTACTTTGACTTTTATGTAATTGCAGACAGTATGAACCCAATATTTTTTATGTTTTGTCTGATCAAATTCAGTTCTTTTGTTAATATTCTTCCATTCCTTCATTTCATGCCTGCAACACATTCCAAGGAAAGTTGGGGTCAGGCAAATTATGGCTAGTAATGTGGTTAAAAAAAACCTAAACAATTATGTTATTTCAAACAGGTAATGTCAAGAGGTCATTATAATACAGATTTGGTACAGAGGCAGTATCCACAAAAGTCTGTGTCTTTGAGGAGCAAAGATGGGCAGAGATTTGCATATTTCTCCCTCTACAGTGCATACCATCATTAAACAGTTTAAGGAATTTGGAGGAATTTCAGTACATAAAAGGCAAAGGCGCAAGGCTAAACTGAACTCCTTTGAACTCTGATCCCTCAAGTGGCACTCTTCAATAGCTGATATAACCACATGGGCAAGGCATTACTTTGGCAAACTTTTGTCAAGGACTACAATATGCAGTTACATTCACAAATGCTACTTAAAACTTTACTATGCATTAAAAAAAAGTTAACTGTGTCCAGTAGCGGTGTCAATGCCTCTGGGCTTGGAGGCTTTATGAGATGAACTATCACACAGTGGAAATGTACTGTGGTCAGATGAATTAGTATTCCAGATCTTTTTTGGAAGAAATGAATGCTCTGTCAAGTCAAGTCAGATTTATTTATATAGCGCTTCTTACAATGGAGCACTGTCTCAAAGAAACTTTACAATGTTAGATTATCTTCTAATATATACGGTCAATTCCAAATTGAGCAGGTCTAGGGCGACAGTGGCAAGGAAAATCTCCCTAAGCGTTACAGTGGTGCTTGAAAGTTTGCGAACCCTTTAGAATTTTCTATATTTCTGCATAAATATGACCTAAAACATCATCTGATTTTCACACAAGTCCTAAAAGTAGATAACAAGAACCCAGTTAAACAAATGAGACAAAAATATTATACTTAGTCATTTATTTATTGAAAAACAATGATCCAATATTTACAAACATTAACTTTATTCTTCTTTAACCATTCTTTGGTAGAACGACTTGTGTGCTTAGGGTCGCTGTCTTGCTGCATGACCCTTGTTCTATTCAGATTCAATTCATGGACAGATGTCCTGACATTTTCCTTTAGAATTCATTGATATAATTCAGAATTCATTATTCCATCAATGATGGCAAACCATCCTGGCCCAGATGCAACAAAACAGGCCCAAACCATGATACACCATGGATGGCAAAAGGTGCTTCTGCTGGAATGCGGTGTTTTCCTTTCTCCAAACATAACACTTTTTTTTAAACCAAAAAGTTCTATTTTGGTCTCTTCCATCCAGGAAACATTCTTCCAATAGCCTACTGGCTTGTCCATGTGATCTTTAGCAAACTGCAGATGAGCAGCAATGTTCTTTTTGGAGAGCAGTGGCTTTCTCCTTGCAACACTGCCATGACCGTTGACCGTTGTTGTTCAGTGTTCTTCTGATGGTGAACTCATGAACATTAACATTAGCCAATGGGAGAGAGGCCTTCAGTTGCTTAGAAGTTACCCTGGAGTCCTTTGTGACCTCACCAACTATTACACGCCTTGCTCTCGAAGTGATCTTTGTTGGTCGACCACTCCTCCTTTGTTGGTCGAACACAACTTGTTGGTTGACCACTCCAACTCTTTAGAGGTAGTTTTGTAACCTTTTCCAGCCTGATGAGCATCAACAAATCTTTTTCTGAAGTACTCACACTAGGCACGGTTGCCTGAACCAGGCCAGAGCACGAATGGGCAGGGGGGACAAACGCGCTCTGGCTCGCACTCACACTAGCTTCACACAGAAACGCACTCCGGCGCGCTTTCGTCATGCTTTCGTCATCACCATGCTCGCTCGCGCAGCACACTTCATGGTTGTACATATGATCGGGTAATCACATACGTTTATGCCATTCTTTGCTTTCGTTTTGTGCGCGCTGTGCAGCTGCCTCCGTAAGCACGAGATGCCGAAAAATAGTTTAACATCAGTGTGAGCGCGTCTGTGATGACGAAAGCGTGCCGGAGCGCGATTGCACTCACACTACAAACGTACCGTGCTGGAGTCCAGCGAACCGCGCCGCGGCCCACCTATTTCGTGAATCGGGCCCCGGAGCGATTGGGAGCACTCACACTAGCCAAACAAACCGCGCTCGGCACCAAACGCGCCCAGGCGCGGATCGAATTGCCTAGTGTGAGTACACCCTAACATTAGCCAATGTGAGAGAGGCCTTCAGTTGCTTAGAAGTTACCCTGGGGTCCTTTGTGACCTCGACAACTATATAATGCTTTGTTCTTGGAGTGATTTTTGTGGGTCGATCGCTCCTGGGGAGGGTAACAATGGTCTTGAATTTCCTCCAATTCTACACAATCTGTCTGACTGTGGATTGATGGAGTCCGAACTCTTTAGAGATGGTTTTGTATTGTTTTCCAGCCTGATGAGCATCAAAAGCGCTTTTCTGAGGTCCTCAGAAATCTGCTTTGTTCGAGCCATGATACACTTCCACAAATGTGTCGTGAAGAGCAGACTTTGATGGATCCCTGTTCTTTAAATAAAACAGGGTGCCCACTCACAGATTGTCATCCCATTGATTGAAAACACCTGACTCTAATTTCACCTTTAAATTAACTGCTAATCCTCACATACATTTGCCACTCACTAATATGTAATATTGGCTCATTTTCCTCAACAAACAAATGGCTAAGTTTAATATTTTTGTCTCATTTGTTTAACTGGCTTCTCTTTATCAACTTTTGGACGTGTGAAAATCTGACGATGTTTTAGGTCATATTTATGCAGAAATATAGAAACTTCTAAAGGGTTCACAAACTTTCAAGCACCTCTGTATGAGAGAGAAACCTTGGGAGGGCCAAAACTCAAAAAGGGACCCATCCTCCTTGGGTGGCGTAGCTGATCAATGTAAGAATGAAGCTAATTTATCTAAACAAATAAGTCTTAAAGTGATAGTTCAAACAAAATAATGTAAAATATGCATATCGGCATTATGTAGTCAGATACACAGAGTCACTCTAGGATCTTGAGTCTAAGCAGGAAAGTCCTTGGCAGCACTTTGTCCCCAGCCAACCGGAGGGGGATGAGAGTTACTGCCCTCTGGTGTGGCCCGGGTATGGTGGGGCTAGAGCTGATGACGAAAACAACTTCAGTGAAGCTGAAGCGGATGAACATCTTACTGTGTGGGGCTGGAACTGGTACCAGAACATAGCTCTGAGAGAAAATGTAAATAGTTATTGATTAAGAGCACAGAGTCTATTAACAATCACTGATGCCATGTGTAGCATGAGACTCCAACAGCATTAACTACAGCAGCATAGCTAGAAAGAGGAGAACCAGAAGGTAACACAGCCAAGCGGGAACACATGAGACATCAGCAACCCCACGGGAGGCAGAAGACGGTAACCAACATCCCAGATCACGAAATAGCTCTTTGACTATGAACCCCCAGCTCTGCTTTTAGTCTAACGCAAGGATGCACGAGTCAAGATCAAGAGGACTGAAGCCCAGCCCAGCCAGACCGCCCACCAGACACTCCCGACCAAAGAACAAGCCATGACAAGGCAGGCAGGCCAGGCATGACTCCAGACTCCAGCCCCAGTAACCCAAGCCATGCATCCCAGTCTAAGTCTAACCAAAAGCCTGTGTAAATAAGTATGTCTTTAGCCTAGACTTAAAAATTTGGAGAGTCAGAGTCTTGAACTAAAGTGGGAAGTGTATGCCATAGTTGGGGGCCCATGTATGAGAAAGCCTGTCCCCCTGCTGTAACTTGTAAAAGACCTGCACCCTGCAAACAAAGCAGACGAGCTGGATTCTAAGACTCTAAGAGTTCACTTAGATAATGTGGGAGCAGGCCATGCAGAGCTTTATATGTTATAAAAAGTATTTTGTGGTCAGTGTGAAATTTAACTGGTAACCAGTGTAGTGATGATAGAACAGGACTGATATGATCAAATTTTCTAGTTTGAGTTAGCACTCAAGCCACAGCATTCTGAACTAATTGAGGTTTATTTATAGATTTACTAGAGCATCCAGTAAGTAAAGTGTGACAGTAATCCAACCTTGAGGTTATAAGGCCATCATTTGGTTTGGCTGATATGTACAGCTGGGTATCATCTGGATAGCAGTGGAAACTAATGCCATGTTTACAAATAATTGAGCAGCATTTACAGAGAGAATAAAAACAGACCAAGCACAGACCCCTTAGGAACGCCATACTTCAATTTTGAGAGCTTATTTACATGACCAAACTGGTACCAGTTGGTCAAGTAGGATTTCAACCAAGAAAGTGCCAATCCCATAACACCTACAGTATTTTCTAGGTTTTTTGGTAAAGCATTGTGATCTATGGTGTAAAATGCTGCAATTAAATCTAACAGAACAAGAAAAGAAACACATCTATTATCTGAGGACATTAATAAATCATTTACTACAATAATTAATGCTGTTTCAGTACTATGATGGAGCCTGAATCCTGACTGAAATGTTTCATAAATACCATTACTTTGGAGTTAACTGCATAGCTGCTGATAGATGGCATAAGATTTTGGAGAGAAAAGGTAAATTTGAAATTGGTCTATAATTAGATATCACACAAGGGTCAAGATTGGCTTTTTGAATCAGTGGTTTAATAACGGCACACAAAGGATTTGGGCACATAACCAAAAGTAAGGGATGAATTTAAAATAATTAGCAATGGCTCTATAATAGGCTTGGTCACCTCGCAGCATTGGGATGGAGCCAGAGCACACTACTGCATCGGACATCACCTTGGTCACCTTTGACTGGCAAAGACATATATCATTAGCCCCTACATTAACAATTATCCTAGAGAATCTACGACTATGGAGCTCACTCTGGCTCGCTATGATGTCCGGCACTCTGGCTCCCAGGATACATGTAACTCTAGCTGCTGGTGTCCCTAAAGGAGTAGCTAATTTTGATGTGTCTTAAATGACCAGTTACCTATGACCAGAGCTCTTTCAACAGGCTGCTCACTGGATGTATAACTGAGTAGAGTAAACCTGTTGGACACGTGAACAGGTAAAAAGTAGTGCTCTGGTGGGCTATCCTTACAACTTCGTTTCCAAACCATCACCCACTTGTCCTGCCAGAGAGGGAGCACCAACTACACCTGTGGCATCCATATCTACTAAGCTAGAAGGTGAGCTAGCCTTCTCTAATGTCTATATGCAGACCTCTAAACCACAATCTTCTCCATCAGACTAGTTACAAGCCTACTCCTATCACAAATTAAATTTAAACTAATGACGGAAGAAGAACAGTGAACATGCCACACTAGGCACAGGGAACAAGCGCAGCCATGTTAATACAATGAATTAATTAAAGGTACTTAGCTTCGGTGGTGTTGTGGGGTGCCAATTTATAGATATTCAGCCAATGGTAAGCTGCAGCCAATGGACCAATGCACTGCTTGATTAAATTGTCAAGGAAAAGTTATTTAAAAAAAAGTAATCAAAGCCTAAGTTCCAGAAAAAAGGAGGTGGGAAAAGGCTGTAAAAAATACACTATACAAAATATGAAGCTGAAATGATAAGACTCTGGTAATTAGCCAATGGCTAATTGCTGCTAACACATGCCAGTATATATGTAAACTTACTAAATAACGATTAGTGGCGAAAAATATAATCCACCGGTAATAAAAGGAAACTATTAAGAGATTGTAAAATGTACTGTATATATGATAAAAATGCAATTGGGGATTAAAACAGTTAAAAAGTAAACAACTGCTAACAGGGTTGCCAGATCCTCACAATCCTCGTGTCAGCGGTCAGCGTTCTCTCAGCTGACCACCAATGTGCTCTGTACAAGACGAAAATGACCATCCAGACTATTATCAGCTACAAGTCCAGAAGTCAGGCTCCGTCATGGTATAGAGTTGTGTTAGTGTTACGTGGGGCCTACAGTCCCACAGAGAATTTACTAAGGAACCCAAAGTGCTGGCCAACAGACAAGCCGGGACAACGACGTGCAATAACAATAAGTTTTATTAAATAACCAAATGAGAGTGTAAGTGAAAAGGTGTGCGCTTGTCAAGCCCAGGAAGCTGGCGACGAACGTGCAGCAATGGAAAACCAAGGCAGAGCGATACGGCAGCGCAGTGTGGTGCTTGCTTCCAGGAGTCTGCCAACCACGGCAAGCGGGGGGGGTGCACCCAGGACGCGGACCGATGGCCAGCAGAAAACCGGAGCTGGAAAAAATAAGCAGACTGGCTAGCGTACCGGGGAAAAATAAAGCTGGCGTGATAGCCAAAACAAACGCACATAAGCACTGAGTAGTACTAGTCAGCAACCAGGGAATATGGTAAACGTTTAACACGACTAGGAGGAGGAGTAACGCACAAACTATGCAGAGTCAAGCTAGAGCTAATGCTATCAATAGCGATAGTAAAACGGAGCCAGTACCGGGTAAAACGGAGTTCAATCTGGCGATGAATTGCAGATTGATCGGCGTACTTGTAGAGACGGTAGGTGATTGTAGATGTGGATCAGATGTGGAGGATGAGAGGGAGTGGAGACGGGAGCCAATCGATCTGTGGAAGCAAGCACACACACACAAGCACGCCGTACTCGCCGAATGAAAACAAAAGCTTAACTAAGGGAGTGTCGGAAAATCAAAAACCGGGCGAACAGAGTAAGGGACCCAGGGCAAACCCTAACAGTACCCCACCCCCAAGGATCGACACCTGGCGATCACCGGGGCTTGTCAGGGTTGTCCCTGTGGAACTCCCGAACCAAAGACCTATCAAAGATACCAGAGCGAGGGACCCACGAGCGCTCCTCGGGACCGTAACCCTCCCAGTCGTCCAGATACTGGAGCCCACGGCCCCGGCGCCGCACGTCCAGGAGGCGGCGGACCGTGAAGACCTCGGACCCATCGAGGAGCCGGGCGGGCGGCGGGGGGTCGGCCGGAGGGCTAAGGCCCGAGGAAGACACCGGTTTGACCTGCGACACATGAAAAACAGGGTGAATGCGCATAGTGTTTAGCAATTGCAACCGGATGACGGACGGATTAATTACCTTAGCGACGGGAAATGGACCAATATACCTAGGGGCCAACTTCCTGGACTCAACACGGAGCGGGACGTTGCGCGCCGAGAGCCAGACGTGTTGGCCAGGAGCGAAGGTGGGAGCAGGTCTCCGGCGGCGGTTGGCTGAGCGCTGGGCCACGCCACGGGCCTTGAGAAGAGCTGCCCTAACGGTGTCCCAGGTCTTGCGGCAGCGGCGAAGATGGTGGCCAACCGAGGAAACCGCCACCTCAGCCTCCAGGTCCTGGGAAGAGAGGCGGGATGTAACCCAGGGATGCCTCGAAGGGAGAGAGGCCCGTGGCGGAGTTGGTAAGGGTGTTATGATGAGCTACTCGGCCCAGGCCAGCTGGTTGCTCCACTTGGAGGAGTCCCTTGGCAGTCAAATCCAACACCTCAGAGTCGGCCTCTATCTCCTGGTTGGCCCGCTCGGCTTGCCGTTGGACTCCGGATGGACACCCGGACGTCAGGCTGACTTTGGCCCCGAGAGTCTTGCAGAAAAGACCTCCAAGACCTGTGAGATGAATGGGGGCCTCGGTCCCGAGACGATGTCCCAGGGACATGCCGTGGATCTTGAAGGACGTGGTTCACCATGATGTTGGCCATCTCGGACGCCCGATGGGAGTTTTAGGCAGGGCGAATGATGAGGCGGACCGCCTTGGAGAACAGCGATCCACTACTGTCAGAATAACTGTGTTCTCCCTCGGACTCAGGGAGCCCTGTGATGAAGTCAGCCGCGAGTGGTTTGTGGACTCCAGGGACGTCCGGGTATTGGAGAGCGGGTGCAGCAGCCCCCCGGCTTGGGGCCTGGGTGAGAGCTCTTGCTGCGGGAACAATCGGGCAGGCTGGCCACGAATTCTCTCACGTCAGAGTCCATGGCCGGCCACCAGAAGTGGCCGACGAAGGAGGGTCAAGGTCCGGTGGTAACCCCGGGTGGCCGGCAAACTTGGGACTCGTGGCCCCACTGAAGAGTTGCGGTTCGAGCCGAGGCGGGGGGCACGGGCACATAGAGGCGGGCCGGGTGGTCCACCCCCAGGGTCAGGATCCGTTAACATGCGCCTGCTTGACGATGTCCCCGGACCTCCCACGTGAGGCGGCAAACAAGGCAGTCAGCTGGCAAGATGGTGGTCGATGGAGCCTTCCGGGCCTTCAGGGGCAAACTGGCGTGAGAGGGGCGTCGGGGCTTGATGTTGCGACTACCAGGCCGGTAGGTGAGGGTGAAGTTGAAGCGGCGGCCGAAGAAGAGGGACCCAAACCTAGCCTGCCTGGAGTTCAGCCGCTTGGCCGCCTGATGTAGGACAGGTTGCGGTGGTCGGTCCAGACGACGAAGGGCTGCTCTGAAGCCCTCAAGCCAGTGTCTCCATTCCTCCAGAGCCAGCTTGACTGTCCAACACTCACGATTGCCCACGTCGTAGTTGCGCTCCGCAGGGGTTAGTCGCTGGAGAAGAAGGGGCAGGGTGTAGCCGATTATCCGGGGCCCCCCACGCCGGTGTCCGAAGCGTCCACCCTCCACGACGAATTTGCCGGCTGGGGATCTGGTTGGACCAGGACCGGAGCCGTGGTGAACAGAGTCTTGAGTTTTGTTGAATGCTGTGTCAGCCTCTGGTGTCCATTTGGAATGGCGATTTCGTGGAGGTGAGCTGGGGTGAGGGGGACCGCCACCTTGCTATAATCCCGGATGAATCGGCGATAAAAATTAGGCAAATCCGAGGAAGCGCTGGAGTTCCTTGCGCCCTGAGGGTGTGGGCCACTCTGAGACTGCGCGGATTCTTGGACGGTCTGGCATTGATTCTCCCCCTCTGAATGGACGAATCCCAGAAAGGCGGACGTCTCCACATGGAATTCACACTTCATCCAGCCTTACAAACAGTCCGGTTTTCCAGGAGACGAGTAAGCACCAGTCGGACCGTGCTTGGTGTGTTCCTCCTTGGACGACGAGAAAGATGAGGATGTCATCCCAGGTACCACGAAACACACAAACCGGTTGAGGAAGTCCCGAAGTACGTCGTTGACCCAGTGCTTGGAAGACTGCTGGGGCGTTGGTGAGGCCGAAAGGCATGACCCCGGTATTCAAAGTGCCCCAAGGGAGTGTTGAAGGCAGTCTTCCACTCGTCCCCCTTCCCCGTAGCGCGGACCAGGTGGTAGGCGTTCCGCAGGTCCAAACTTGGTAAAAAATGGAGGCCCCCTGGGAGAAGGTTGAACTGCTCCGATGATAGCAGAGGCAGTGTGGGTACCGGTTCCGCTTGGTGATTGTTGTTAAGCCCCCTATAGTCAATACACGGGCGGAGGGTCCCATCCTTTTTGGAAACAAAAAGGAATCCGGCACCCAGGGGGCGATGACGATGGTCGGATGAGCCCTGCCTCCAGCAGTCGGCGACGTACTTTCTCATGGCCTCTCTCTCTCCTCGTGACCAGCTGGTACAGCCGGCCAGAGGGCCAACGGGGCGCCCGGGAGCAGGTCAATAGCGCAGTCATAAGGCCTGTGAGGAGGCAGCTCCCGAGCTTGATCTTTGCTGGAACCACCCGGCCGAGGTCATGGTAGAGAGGAGGGACCTGGGGGAGGATCCGCAGGGGCTTTTCGGGCTGAGAAGTGCGAGGAGGGTTCCTTGAGCCCAGGGGGACGGCGAACGCAGGCAGTTTAGATGGCAGGAGTCGCTCCAGGCAGTGATCCTGCCCTCTTCCAGCAGATGGCAGGGTTATGAAGGGCCAGCCAGGGGTGCCCAAGGACCAGAGGGGTCTTGGGAGAATGGATCACTGCCAGGGAGATGACCTCCCGATGATTCCCCGAGAGGATGAGGGGGAATAGGGAGAGTCCGATGAGTGATGGACCGCCAGGGGACGACCGTCCAGGGCGAAACGCCCGCGGGGGAGGGTCCAAGAAGCCTCCAGCTGGGTGCCAAGCTGGGCCGCGAGGTCACTGTCGATAAGATTTTTCCTCCGAACCGGAGTCGATGAGGGCCTCGACTTGGCGGGACGAGCCAGGCCAGGTAGAGCGTGGCAGGTAGGGTGAGGAAGGGGCGACCCTTACTGGAGGATGCTTGGATGTCCGAGCTCGCCAGGACCCCCAGATTCACTCGCCGAATGAAAACAAAAGCGGAACTAAGGGAGTGTCGGAAAATCAAAAACCGGGCGAACAGAGTAAGGGACCCAGGGCAAACCCTAACAGTTAGTGGCATTGGCAAAGGTCATTTACTCTTCTATGATGGCAGCATTAGTGCAGAAAGTACACAGGTTTTACATCAACATGAATTCCTTTTAATTCCTTCAAGATGACATGTTTTACAGGGAAGACAATGCAAAACCACATGCTACACACATTACAAAAACGTGGGTGCGTAAGAAGAGGGTACGGACCCAAATAGAATGCGTGGCGAATTCATTTGAATTCACATAACAGAGTATCCTCTGTGCCAAAATGTATTTTAAGTGTTGTGAGAAGGAATGGTAAGTGGAAATGCTTTACTATCCCAACTTATTTGGAATGTGTTGCAGGCCTGAAATGCAAGAATAGATGTTTATTAACAAACAACATGAAGTTGACCAGACAAAACAGGACATATCTTGGTTTCATACTGTCTGCAATGAAATAATAATAAAGAAATAATTCTTCTTCTTCTTCTTCTTCTTCTTCTTATTATTTGCATTTTCTATACTCTCCTAGTTTTCTTCTAAGTTGAGGTTATATACTAACAGATAAAACGGAGAGACGAAACAAACTATCAATTTCCTCGCATTTTGGTTAGTAATTAGGTGTGTAATTAGTTGAAAAAATCAATTACTTTGTCACATATACGCTCGTATCACATGTTGTAAGAAAATGTACTGTAGTGACATTGAGCAGTGTGTCAGTGATTGTATGGATGAAATGAACACTACTGTATGAATACTGTACTATATACATATATACAGTGTTTTCATTCATGCTGAACATCTTGTTGGAAAGGTCATCTCATTCTTACATGTTCTTGCTCTTATCTTTGAATATCATATTTGCAATTAACCTTAGAATCACCAGTTCTTGTCATGATTTTAAACAGGATACCCATGTAATAAACTGATAAACTTCTGGAAGTCATTATGAGCTGGAACACATACAACCAGTGAACCAGTGTGACTTCAACTCAATCCAATAGTGAATACGGATAGGTATCGTGTTGCACTCAACTTTTATAAAGAGCTCTGAACCTTTCTCGGTGAGTTTTGGCAACCACACTGCATGGACAAGACTGCTTTGTTCAGTTCAGAAATATCCTTATAAAGATCACTTTTTCCATTTACATTTGAAACTGTCTCTCTGCCCTTTCATTTGCTTCTTGAGCTGGCTGACTTGCAGGTATGAAGACCTTTATATTTTTAACAGGTATAAACAGGTTATTGGCGCTGGGAAAAATCAGCAGCTAATGTTTGCTTAATCATGTATGAACATTTCATACTTTCTGAGGTGACTAGATGATTCCTTCATCTTTAACAGACCTAAGGCCTGACCATCAACTCGTGTGTATTCAGATGGGACACTGCCTTTATTTTCTGTCTGCATTAGCAGCCAGTGGATTTTAGAGACTTGCTGAGGGGGGTATTTCTCCTGTGTTTGACTTTTCTTTTCATAAATTAATGGCACAGACATCAGAGCATGATCCATGTTTACATTAGCAACAAACTAGACTGTTGTACTGCTCCCACAGCAAATTTCTTTTAGCCCACCTGCAAAAGTATTCAGTTTACTTATTAAGAAAACTATGTGCAATTTAATAACAAAATATTTCAACAGTCCCCATAAACATAAGTCATGTTATCACTAAAATACTTCAGTTTACGTCACTTTCCTTTTCCTACTGAGGATTACGGTGATCATTAAAATACTGATCATTAAACTCTGATTATTTAAATGCTGGATTTATCTCAGTGTGTCCCAGTGTGTCAGAATTATAAACACAGATGATTATCATTTACTGGTAAGCTTTTAATTGTTTTAGTTACAACCCAAGTTCCAAAATTTTTCTATTATATGTCTACATTCAAGTCATAGATCATATTCTAGATCCCAGATTTTACATTTTTTAAGGTCTTATAAAATCTAAATACAATCGAAATAAAATCAGTGTTATATGTAAATTACAGTTCTATATATTTACTTTAAAAGTAATAGAGTATGGCTTTCATGCACATATGCACTAAAAGTGTGAAACAGTGAGAACACACCAGGAGGGGAACAGGGTGAAAAGGCTAAGATATGCTAAAGCTCACAAAGACTGGAACTGTCACATTCAAAGTCACTTATATGACCTTTCTTCCTCATTCTGATGCTTGGTTTGGGATTGACTGATGAGATATTTGTGTTAAGGAGCAGTTGAACAGGTGTACCTGATGAAGTGGCCAGTGAGTATAAGTATTCAGCATTATTTATTAAAAACAGCAATGCGTCTTTTGTTATGATTTAAATTTTAAATATTGTCCAATTAAAATGACCAAACTTATCATTATAATACAATACCCACTTCCAATATGTAATATGATACATTTTGCTAGGCTCATCATTTTAACAATATTTGTCAAAAATGAAAATATATTTTGAAGGTGGTGGTATTTATTTAGTATAAACAATTAATTGGTTTATGTCTTTTAGCAATAATTCACACTGCTAGTTTAGATTTGTATGTGATAAGCATGTGATGTTTTAGGCATGAATTTTTAATCGAGTAAGAAACTAATGAAGAAACTTATTTCAGACACCAACATTTTTCCCTAAAATATGTTTTAATGGTAAATAACCTGTGCCACTTTATTTACAGATCAAGGTAAACACATAAAACACTGACTGCTGACCCATTTGTGTAACTGACATGTCATGAACAAGATTGTGGTGAGATATGTGTGAGATGCATTGCTGTGGTCTGCAGGGGTCAAACATCACAATTATTTATTATTACACAACAGACACACAGAGACTCACTGATGAGACTAGCATTAACTGCAATCTTATTCCATATAATATTCCATATAATAATGCCATATTATTTGCTGATTTAAGATGTTTGTCATCAAACAAGGAGCCATGGACAACTTCTTATTGTAAAATGAGTCATGTAAAATGAGGGCTTAGACCCCTTCTACCTCATCCTACAGCTCTGGGTCTCCTGCCACACAGTGATTCATGACCAGCACAGAGATATAAGGGGAAGTTCAAATCTGTGTTAATCCAACACTGAGAAAATAAAACGAGAAACTGGGCAGAAATAACAACAGTGAGAGACGGGGATGGGATGGGAGTGGGGGTGGGGTCCAATAAGCAAAACACAGGAAACTGCTTTCAAAGATGCAGGTGAATGATTAACTTAACAAACATTTCTATATTGTTAAAATTTCCAATAGGAGTCTCATAATTCAAATATTTTTCTTCTCATCAATGATACAATTACTTTATCATCAAAGAAATTAATCTTCAAAAACGAACAATAATAATGAGGGACAGCATTTTATTTTACAGGGTGTGTGTACATAGTATTAACAAGTGCTTATGATGACAAGAAAAGGTTTGTGAATTTATTAAAATTCCTGAAATTATTCACATACTACTCTAAAAAAAATAGCAACCAGGTCACCCTGAAAACAAAACAAAAAAAAAACTATTATTATTATTGTTGTTGTTGTTGTTGTTATTATAATAATTATAATAGTTATAATAATAATAATAATAATAATAATAATGTTACCCATGGTTCATTTTTCTACATTGTTTGGTTCTCTGAAATTTGTTTCAATAAAAGCCTTCAGTATCCTGTCCATCTATAGAAGTGAGATTTCTTAGAGCAGCTAGGTAAATATATACCACAAGAAAGAACGCTTCAAGTAAAATGACATCTGAGATATAGCATCCAGTTAACTCAAGTAGAGTTCATAACAGTAAGCCCTGAAATAAGAATGTGGACATGATAATGTAAATATCTTCTGTACTAGGCTGTCTGGGAGCAACTCAGAATGTATTAATGCATGTGTATAGGCTGATATTTTTTTCCCGTAATGTTTCTGGCAAGATTGCTGGGTGCTGACATAAACGCCAGCTTTACACAAAGACACTCAGATTTAACTCATCCTTAACATTTGCATATAACTTACATTAACATCAAATGCATATATCTCAGAATGGGCCCTGCTTGGGTATCCAAGAAAGAAAAGAATGTGCTTCCTGGATATTAAATAAAGACATGCTGCAGTCTAAATGGATGCTCAGGGACCGTCTCCCTCTATAGTACAATAAAGTGTTTGGCTATTATCCTAGCCTGCACTGTCTTTGACCTTTCTTACTTTTTTTTGTCCTGAGACATTTTTGACTGTTATGTTTATATCCAAAGCGTATTACCTGTCTCTCCAAAGCCTTAGCTCATGGTTTGTGGTGATTGCTTAAAGCTGCTCAGTTCAAACTGTACTTAAGGAATGTCAATAAATTAACATGAAAAGAAACCTTAAATAGTGGCCAGGGAATCTGGTTAATAATATAATTGGGTCCACATAGAACTATAAATGCAGAAATTGTAAACAGAAATAAAGTTACACTTTGCATGAATATTACAAAAATGATATAAGTACAGATAACGCTTCCCAAAGATGTTCCCTAAAAGTAACTACTATATAAGTGAAATATAACAAAAAAGTACTAGTGTACATTTAGGATGAATAATTCACTTTGTAAGTATTAATATTTAAGAAATATACATATAAAGGGTCAACCAAAAGCAGACTGCATATGTCAAGCTCAAAGTCCACAACCAAAGTAAACCACATTTCATTTGACCCATGCAAACATTGGAGAACAAGTGGAATTAGTTTTTTGATGTTGTATAACTGGAGGGTGTTGGTAAATAAAATTCATGTGGTAAAGGTATGATACAACTCCTCAAGTAAAAATAGTATAACTGATATTGACAAGTCCATTATTTAACTAATAGTTCAGACTAATGATGGATCTTACATTTTATGTTGTATAGATACACCTCAGAAATGAATTGACATTATAGCCTGATTTTGATACCCCTGCTATATACTCACCTGTCACTTTATTAAACCATTCTAATACTGGGAAGGTGTAAGGATCCCCCCAAGCACTGTAGAATCCTTCCAAGCTGACGATAGAACACATCGGGAGCCTCACAGCGAGCGCGATCGCTCATGCATCCACTTATGCTGCGTGGTGGCGGTATTGCCGACACCTGGGGGCTCGCCTATTTAAGTGCTCACGCGAGCCCAGCCAGGTGCCGTACCTTCACATTCATTGCATGTGTATGTCACTCGGTTGTTTCATGCGACTTGCGGCCAATGGTGCCCTCGCACTTCCTCCCTGAGCGCTCCATGGAGTTTCTTCCTTTTTTGTTTTCCCTTTCCACAGCGCTTCAGTGCGTTATTGGATCCCTCGTGCTTCCTCTCTTTGGCCTCAGCACTATTTGCCCTTCTTTCGCTCCAGGGTCCAAATCCAGGTCCAGGGTTCAAATCCCACCTCTGCCAAGCTGCCACTGTTGGGTCCTTGAGCAAGGCCCTTAACCCACAATTGCTTGGATTGTAAGACTGTATCAATTGTAAGTCGCTCTGGATAAGGGCGTCTGCTAAATGCTGTAAATGTAAATGTAAGACCCGAGTTATGCTCTTTTCTTCCTTCTTCCCATTGTCCCACAGCCACAGTACTTCGGTGCGTTATTGGTGGCTTTTGCTTTTAGTTATCTAATCATTCCTCTGTTATTAGTCCACTCTAGTGCGGCGCTTGAGTTTGCCCTTCAGTTCTTAGTTTTGTGTTGCTCACATCTGGCTCAGCCAGTTGGTGGTGCGACGCTAGAGCACTGGACTCTGATGTGAGTGCTCAGGGTTTGGTCCCCAGCTGCCAGCCAAGGTACGAGCAGACTTTTCAGTTTGTTTTCAATAATTTAGTTTCTTTTTTTTAATTAACATTTTGGTTCACTATTTTCATCTGGAGCCAACTGCTGTTGGGTCCTAAAAGGCCTTTTATTTTTGTTAAATACAGTTCAACGGTTTTTATAGAGGTGAACAGTAACATTAGGAGCCAAATTTGCTCTCAGAAGACTCTGAATTATGCATACAATGGATTTAATAAAATGTTGTAACCATTCCTTAGAAATACTGGTACATGTTGACATGATTGCTTCACATAATTGATATTGTAGCTATGTTCATGCCACCAGTTTGAAATGGCTTGTTGTTTGTGACAAGCCTCATTATCATGCAGACAGAAGCTTTTAGAAGATGGGTAATTGTGGCTAAAGGATGATATGATCGGCAACAATGCCCAATTGGTTTTGGCATTCAAATGTTGCTTGACTGGCATTAGGAGGCCCATTGTGTGTCAAGAAAACATTCCCCATATCATTATGCCCACTGTTTCTGGCTGACATGAGTGGAACCTGTTGTGGTTTTCTGCTGTTGTAGCTAATGTAATTGTTTTGACATGCTGTGGGGTCAAAAATGCTTCTCTAATCATAATTACATTAAAAGATGTCTACTTGTTACTTTGGTCAAATTTTCCAGAAACAAATGATCACCCCAAAAACACACTTTGGTTGCTCTCAGACAGCCTAGCACAGATGATATTTTCATTTTCACAGATGATATAACATATCCCAATTCTGAGATCTGTTGCAGTTAACAGGATACTATATTCCATGGTTATAAAAAAAAAGACCTGGGAGAAATTATTACATTCATATCTCTATAAAGACTGTAGTCTATGATGTGACAGGAGCACCTGGAGACACTCGCTGTTGTGTTTCTTTTCCTGACAACAAATCTAATGGTTAGTATTTCACTCGGCTTTAAATCTGTTTCTGAAAACAGCAGAAGAATACATTTCAAATAATTGCAGCCAAAGTACCTGCTATAGACACTAGCTTCAGGGGAATGAAGAGGAATCATCTGTTATAACTTTTTTCTCCTTTTTTTCTTCTACATCCTTCTTCAGCTCTGGATCCCTTGTCACTGCTCCGCAGAAGTATAGCCTGTTTAAAACAGCAGTAATTAAATCTCTCTGCTCTCATTAAATATACAGCTGTCTGTGCCGTGCACACGGACTCCTCTAACTGAATGTAAATTTCCATTTCATGGTGAGCTCTAGGGGAGTAGCAGCGTAGGCTCGCTCTGGCACACGGAAATGTCCCATGCTGCATGAAAATTACTGCTCCCCTAAAATAATTGCCCTTTTGTTTCCAGAGGAACCATGAATGAAATAGGTCCCAGCTTTATATAATTCATGCATTAAAGTACAGTTGCATGGCTTCTCAGTCATAGGAAAAACATGTGGCTGTGCATTTTTCATCTTAACAGAGGGAAAAGCAGGAGAATGCGGAAGGGACCAAAATTTTGCACTAACTTTTATTTAATTCAGGATGAAAGGACTACAAGATCAATCAATCACAGGATAATAACACATCTAATGAAATATCATTCTAAAAAGGCATGATATATTTTGGTTTACATAATTTGATTCCTGAGAAAAAAAATGGATTTCTGTATGTAATTAGGAGAAACTGTCAAAGCCAGAATTGGTTAATCAGAAGTTAACACTAGGAAACCTGCAAAAATAAAATTAATGGGCAGGTTGAGGAGTTATAGCCACTGGCAAGGTCATTATTACTGCAGGCCCTGATTTACTGACAGATATTTCAGTTATCTGAAGCTACCAAATGAACCTTCAGCCCTGCTGTTATATGAAGACCCAAATACATGATTTATACGTCAAAATAGCTCGCTTTCACAAATTAGATTTTTAAGGTAGTCACCCAGGCAGAAACGTTCATAGCTTCATGACTTTTTGAACATTGTAAGCCAGTATTATTTATTTATTTATTTATTTAAAAAATGATTCTTATTAGTCCAAAGCTTATCAGTAATGGGGCGGTGTATTTATTACTCTGAAGGGGTGTTTTCAATATATGCCATGGCTTTTGACAGTAATTATTATTATTATTATTATTATTATTATTATTATTATTATTATTATTATTATGTTAAAGAACAACATACTTGTTGATAATTCTGTTTACTCTTTAACATTTACCAAATAAGTCTCTGCTATCACTTACATGACTGCAGCTATAAACAGTTAATCCCTCATCCCTCTGGAAGATATATTCTGTGCTGCAAAACATATAAAGGAACCACATTGTATGTCACTAAGTGTTAAAACATGAGTCTTATAACATGCAGGAGTGAAGTCCAGAAAGCAATTGCTTATACTCACCGGATTGTTACTAAGAGCAATGCCACAATTCATTATCAAAGTCATTTGTGTGAGTCATGGAGCAGGCAGACAGTCTCATACAAGGAATTTCCATACTCATAAATCCTGCAACGTCAAAAAGGGAAAATAACCAGACGAAGAATGGGAAACAAAGAAACAGGAAATACTCAATGTGACTCGGAAATCACACTTCTCACTTGCACATTGAATGTGATGTGATTGCGCATAGAACAAACACAGATGCACTGGTTTTTGTGCAAAAGTAATAAATGAGACATGACAACAGGTGACAACAACGGAAAAGCAAATAATAGGAGGACACAAAACCAAAACATTGTATCGTCAAGTATTGTCATGATGGAAACCACAGCACCAATGGAGAAAGAGTGAGACTGAATAAAATACTTGTTTTTGCAAATAGCAATTTATTAACAAAATATAAATTTTATTACATATTACGCATCACTTGAACATGTTGCAGAATAACATCCCTACATCATGATGCTGACATCATAGTGTTTGACTGTAGGGATGGTATTAATAAGGTGAAGCTTAGATTCTTGGTTGCTTGTCTGAACAAGGTCTTATACCCCATAACACAGTTTAACTGGAGAGAAAGCTCTAGAAAGACTCTTGGTAACTGGAAACGTTTTCCAAGACAAGTCTGTAACATGATGTTTGCAGAACATAATTTTTCTGTTACTTTGTAAACAGGAGCCATATTACTGATTCTTATCATGTATTTAAGAATAACAAAGCCAATACTTAAGGACATGCCTTTTAAAGGATTTACATCAGAGGCCATCAATCCCGTCTGTCACTCTTTCCAGTCCTACTGACAGATGGAAAATGTTCAAAAGGAAAGCAAAGACAAGAGACACAGGTAAGATGTAGTCAAAACACATTTGAAAAACAGAGAGCAAAGTGGTGATAAAATCAGACAGTGAGTCAGCAGTGACCCGGCATTAATATGAATTCTAAAGGATACATTTTAATCTGAAACATATTATTTGGTAATTAAATTAAGCACAAACAAGTGCATGCCTTTTGTCAAACATATCATTCCATAGTAAGACCGAAGACAACATTTGCTGAAACAAAGGAAATAATGAAAAAAAAAAAATAGATAGGGTTCTAAATGCAACAAAGCAGTCTGGGGTGTGCACATTTGAAAATAAATAAATAAATAAATAAATAGAATTTTTTTTAAATCAAATGCTTTATATACATTATGCCATGGCAACATGACTACATTATATTAAAGTGAATCCTCTTCAACCATGAATCCTCTTCTTTGTCAACAATATTGCATGTAGTAATAATAAAATTATACATATAGTCATCATATATTAATATTCGGTAACCAGTTTATCATTACCAGGGCCAAAGTGGGACTAGAGTCTCTCCCAGTAACCCTGGGGGCAAAGCAAATACACACCCCAGACAGGGTGCCGATATATGTCAGGTCATCACTCATAATTACAGACAGCCAATTCACTGACAGGCTTGTTTTGGGTAGGTGAGAAGAAATCATTATACAGCTGGAGAATACAAGCCAAAGCTAAGAGCTGTGCAGTGCCAACATTAACTGAACAATCATTTGGCTCATAACAATAATCTTTATGCACTTTAAATCTTATTTCCAATAATGTATATATAATATGTTAGCTATTTAAAACTAATCTACTATTAATAATGAAATAACTATGTCTGTGAAAACAGAAAAAGTATATTTAAGAAACAAAGTACTCAAAATGATGCTAACAGTTCTCACTGCAGCTGTCCAAAAATTGCCCATTCCACTCTTCACTTCCATCAATATCCTACACACTAAAATATGTTGTGCCAGTCTGTGATTTTTTTGCTTCAAAGGTGGGTCAACAGTAAACGTCCATATATCATGCTCTGTATATTCTACATTGATCTCATGATATTAGTATCAACATGTGCTGAGAGCTTACAGACAAATGAAGAAAACAAAATCAAGCTATTGTTTGACATGGTTTATTTTGAATGACCCTTCAATACTTTTCAAGTAAAAAAGTACAGAACTTAATGAATAATTAAATATTCATTTACTGACCGCTTCCATTGGGCTGAGTGCTACCAGTCAGAATCTGGTATGTAAATAGGATTCATCCAAAATAAGCCCAGGTCTCAGTATGAGGCATGATGTTAGCATAAAGCATTCTGGGATTTGCACCAGTAAAGGTGTTTTGTGAACACTGGGGCAATGACAGGTTAGAAAGATTTTCCCCTGTGGTCACACATATAGTTGGATATTCATATTTTTCACCAAGCCTACCAGTATGTGGTTGTTGAGTACTTTTAGTTTTGCACAACATAAACATACAATTTCTAATATGGTGAAATATAAATATAGGATGTATTAAAGATCCAAAACTGGCTACTTGTATTTCTGTTGTCATGCAACACTGTGATGTAATCAGGAATTACAAAGAAGCTTTATTATGGATTACTAACTTTTTGGTTTTCCACTGTATGCAAAAATATTATCAAAAGATTTGTTGTACTGTTATAAAGTGAGGTGATTCTTGCTAGTCTGGCTACCTCCCAAACTATATACTATGACAATTAATGAACTTCCCTATATGACATACCAAATTGTGGCTATCTATTTGGATATTCTGTTTGTAAAGCAGATTTCTTTAGTGTTTTTCTAAACATATTGTATGGCTGTAATGGTGATTTTGGGATGATAAAATTTCACTGATCATTTGTCTGAAAAAGTTCTAGATTGATCAGTACATGCTTGTTTAATTATTGTTGAAACCTGGCAAGAAGGCTAACCAAATTTAGCAAAACAAAATCAGAGATAACAAATTTGTAACCATACTGTGTTTAACAAATCACTGTTAGTTAAACTGTGACTGCATGTTACAGTTTACTCAAGATGCTAGAGTGACTGTAACGGCGGGCGGCGAGGGAAGGAGACGAACGCAGGTTAGAACAAGGGAAACCAGGATTTATTGGACAAAATAAAGAATAAGGCACACACACAGCGAACTCAGGCGAGGGTGAAAACGGGTGGACAACGCAAACTAAGCCAAGGCTGTAAAACGGGTGGAACGGAAATCAAACAAGCAACAAACCTGGACGTGGATTAGAACCGGGCGCGTTAGGGACGTGGTGCCGGACGAGATACGGTAGGGACGCGGAGATGACGAGCGTTTGGGACGCGGCGAGTACATCATCAATAATCCGCGCCACAGCTCTGAGCGCGCCCGCTTATATGGGAAGCCTTGCAGCTGTACGTGATCAGCAGTCTGAACGCGGGGCTTCCCGATAGGTTCAGGCGTTTGGTAGCGCGCGCTGGAGCTGGGCGTTACCGAGATCCCCCCCCCCACGGAGTCCGAGTCGGAGCTAGGACTCCAAAAAGGGACCCCCAGGCGCATGTTCACCTCAGGGGGCCGCCGTGCCGGGCGGACTCCAGGAGGAGACCGCCAGCAGTCAGGCGGCCGGTGAGCAGAGCCAACGAGGCGACGCTTGCAAGCGGAGTCGACGAGGCGACGCTTGCGAGTGGAGTCGGCGAGGCGACGATGCTTGAC
>JAJAGP010004732.1:0-44208 GCA_025084515.1 Ancistrus triradiatus
TGAGGGTGAGACGAGGAGATGATGTTACCCTCTACTCTGACTGTGTTACAGAGAGTGGATTTAATCCAGTGTGGATTAGAAACTGTTCATATCAGAATCAGCATGCCCTCATTTTACTGGTCAGAGACATTACACGTGAAGCTCATCCACGTTACTCAGCTGTATGGAATAACTCCAAAGGAACCTACGACTTTCTGATTAGGAATGTAACTGAATCAGACCTGGGGCTGTATTATTGTGCTCTGCATGAGAACAGGGTTACAAAGGATGAACAAAGTGGTATCATAAGGAACACTGATGTGTATCATTATGGAAACAGATCTACCCGACTCTCGCTACTCGGTAAGTCTGTCAAAACTTCTAACCATTCTATTGTGTAAAGCTGTAAGACTTTTGTGGTACCAGTTTATACCCAAGAGATGTGATTTTAAGTTGTTATATGTCACTGTTTTCCCCAGAGGAGGCCTCGCCATGGGTGACTGACTCTCCAATCATCACGCCCCCTCATGTCCCGGGGTGGGCCACCTGCTGGCCGATGTCACTCACTGTGGGTGCTGTGTGTGCTCTCCTCATCTCACTCTTCTCCTCGATCATTTTGTTCTGTTGCAGCAGCTCATCAGAAGGTACTCGGTTCAATCATTTCCTGTCCTAAGAAGACCTGTCCAGGACAGCCTGATTGATCTCTCATCTGTTTTACTCTTTAGATCCTGAACATAGACGACTGCTGCTCATTGAAAATGGCCTGCAGGTATTTTATGCCTAGGAATGTTTCTTTGATTTTGGTCTGTGTCCCTGATGACCTTATTGCTCTCTTTTTCTCTCTCATTTCTCTCACTATCATTATTAGGTTTGCTCTACTGAGGCACATCTGTGTGAGAAAATGATGAAGGGGGAGATCTGTTGCCACACTGAAGTCTTATACACGACTCTGAATCTGCAAATCAAATCGGATAAAACAGCTCCAAATTGATTTGCTTTTCTTAACCCATGTATTTCTGAAGTAACGATCTTCTGTTGCTTCTGTTATTTCTAATAAAGATTGTCTGAATCAATAATTAGTGGTGTGTCTTTGTTCTCAGAGCTCTCGTTTGTGGTTTTCCTGTTTCAGTCCGACTGAACATACACACAAGTCTAAAATGGGGCAAAACATTGCTTTATTCATCTGGTTAAACAGAAACAAGCTATTTTAAAAGACTGCATGCACTCTCAGGTATGTGTAAGAGAACCACATAAGTGCTTTGAACTCAGGGTTCCCATGAATATTTAATTAATGTCACCAAGCAGTAGATCTGTGGTTTACCCAAAGACCAGCGGAAGTTGGAAAAATGGGGGTCATTTAGGAGGTGGGGGCTGAATATGGAATATGTTGAGAATATTAACTCTCCAGCCCTCTAATAACATTATAATGCACGTTGTCAAACTGTCAGGATGATGGGCTCTGGGAACAGCCTGGTACCTACATCATCCTACATAGCTCCCTTCTGACCCTTTTCTCTTTCCAGAGCAGATTGCTTAATTTACAGCCTGCTGTGCTTCCCCTATATAACCTCTCCTTCCTGGTTGAGTCTTGTTTTGTTCCTGTTCCTGTCTCTTGCTGTTCCTGTTGCTTTTCTGTTACAGCTTGATTGCTCAACAGTCAGGTCATGATGCTTGTATGCCTACTGTACATGCCCTGAATGATATGCAGGGGTTAGAACTGTGATCCTAAAAGACTGAGTTCCTCCCATAAACAAAAATAAAGTTCTCTGCAGCTGGGGCAGTTCAGATTCAGAGCAGAATACACATTAATGGGCACCCAAACCAATGTGCCCAGTCTTGTGGTTTGGACCACTCCAGTTCCATCATCTGGGCATAGAGTTGTCAAATTTGCTCAGGTCTTTATACAACCCATTTCCCCCCACATCCAACCGAGACACCATATTTGGGGGAAGGTGACTGAAATGTATGAGAGGAGGCTGAAAGTCGGAATTTTTGTTCAAACTTGGCTGCAAAATATTTCAAACGAACCGTTCGAAATCCAAATTGATTGAATAAAGAAGCATTTGAATACATGTGCGTTTGTTTCCTTATTTATTGAACATCACATCAGCATTGATGGCTTTTCACAACGAAGCACTTTAGAGCCACTAATAAACCTAACGGATAACTTTGCAATGTGGGAGGTGGGAGGGAACCTGAGTACCTGGAGAAAACACACAATGACGTGGGGAGAACATGCAAACTCAGGCATTAACTGAAGTCATCGAACAAGGGATTATCCGGAATGTGTGAGTGTTGACTGTGCTAATCGTTTGAAATGTTATACATAAACAGAGCGAGAGAGAGTATATATGCTATATGGGGCTTCCTGTGTTGCTTTTTGTTCCTAACTGAAATGTGTTTGTGAACCACGACCTCTAATCAGAGCGCACAATCATCCACAACCACAAGTTCTTAAAACTTTCCACTGCCATTGAGGAAAACAGCTGCGTCAAAAGAAAATTACACGAGGGGGCATATCCATCTCCGATTGGTTTTTAAAAACAGGTCTTTCGCTGAAGGGCTGACGTGGACCAATCAGAATTAAGATCCGGCAGCTGTGTGAAAGACCTGCAGCACCACGAGCCGCCCAGCCCCAGTCTGAGATGTACAGCTCTATTGTGACTCTCATCACTCTCCTGTGTAAGTTTGAACTTTCTCAATCCATGAGGGATATCGGTGTCAGTATGTGATGTTCTCTAGATTGGTTGAAGCTTATCTGTGATGTTGTGTTCCAGGTGTTTTGTTCTCCACTCAGAAGAGGATCTCTGCAGAAGAAGTGCAGATGACAGTCAGACGAGGAGATGATGTTACCCTCTACTCCAACTGTGTTATACAGAGTGGATTCAATCCAGTGTGGATTAGAAACTGTTCACATCAGAATCAGCCTCCTCTCATTTTACAAGCCACAGACTTGATGGATCATCCACGTTACTCAGCTGTATGGAATCAATCCACGAGCACAAACGACTTTCTGATTAGGAATGTAACTGAATCAGACCTGGGACTGTATTATTGTGCTCTGCATGAGAAGAAGATTACAAAGGATAATCATGATGGTATCATAAGGAACAGCAATATCTATCATTATGGAAACAGATCTACTCGACTCTCGCTGCTCGGTAAGTCTGACAATCTTTTATTTTATCTTCTACTGTGTTAGATGTAAGACTTTTGACTTTACTTATATATCAATGTGTTCCTCAGAGTAGGCCTCATCCTGCGTGGCTGTGTCTCCAGTCACCCTGTCGCCAGGGTGGTCCCTTTGCTGGCAGTTGGTGGTCAGTGTGGGTGCTGTGTGTGCTCTCGTCTCCTCAGTCCTCTCCTCTGTCTGTGTCTACTTCCTCTGCAGAAACACCTCTAAAGGTACTGTTGTAATCTAATCTATTCAGCCTTCTATGTAGAATGTGTTCTGGATGGAGCTAACATTACACAGAATCTTTGTTTCATTTGCAGCACAAGATGAGATCGATTATGGAGGAAGTGCCAAGCGTCAGAGTCAACGCTGCGATGAGGTAAGTAAAAGCTCCAGTCAAAAAAACATCTAGTGCATGATTGTCATATTGGAGTTCTTGCAGAACCGGAGACTCCCATCCATTTTGAGCACAAATACCTTGGGTGCACCCCTAATTACTCCCACTTTTTAATTCCCATTATGCTTTGACTAATGTAAGGATGACAATCTGATGATACAGGTGAATGACAAAGGTGTGTTTAAACCCACTGCAGGCTGGAGATGATGAGCTCTGTTACGCCTCACTGGATGTCCAGAAGCTCAAGAAGGAAAAACAGAAGTCAAGAGTTCAGCAATCAAATTTCAGCACGTATTCAGAGGTCAGAACTTAGAAAATGGAAGGAAGGTTTTAATGCCTGATGCTGAATTGTTGCTTAATTTAAAATTAATAAAAAATCTGAACTGGATCTGACTGACTCTGTACTTGTTTAAGCATCTTCATGGAAATAAAAGTGCTGGCTGAGTGTTTTGCTGGCATTCTGCTGACCTTAAGAGACCTGGCCTTACTAAACTCATGAGGCCTATGTAAATCGAGTGGGATCAGCACCATGGACAGAGATCCTATGTTCTACAAAAAGATTCCTCTATTGAGCTTAATCTGTTTAGCTCCTGATGAAAAGGCCTAAAACTTAATTATGTGTAAGAAACACACACAGCCACCCACAGCAGCGTTTGTACTGCATGGCATAGCTTATACTAATCACAAAAGTTACACACTTGTACTTTTATTTTGTAAACATTATAGAAGTGACTGTGTAGAATAAAGTTCACAAATCCTCCCCTCCCCCTTCCCCTCTTTTGCTCATGCAGCAGCGTTCAGTTATGCTGAAACAGGAAAACTACAGTGTGGCCCCGAGCTCTCACAGCCTGCACACTGATCTCAGATCTGCTGTACCCTGTGCATATGGTGCATCAGGGCCTGGTTAGAGTGCAGACGCTGATCTGAGATCTGCTTTAAATAAAGCACACCCACCCACACATGCACAGGCTCATGGAAACATCTGTGGTTAGAGGCGGTCAGCCTGAAGACATGACAAGCCTTTCAGGGTGTGAGAAACACACAAAAACAGGAAATGTGTGCACACACACGTCCTGCTGCAGTGTGTGACAGGTGAGACTCTGAGGTAGAGCTACATTCAATAAACACAAACACTTTGCAATAATATGGTAAGAACTCCAGACCAGTCCTGAGAGTTTGGATTTAGAAGCAGATTTTGACTTTAGTGGTGAAACCATCAGGCTTAATGAAATCACTGAAACTGATCTGGGATCAGTAAACAACACAGTATTGATTACAGTGCTGAACGGCTTTTATTTAGACCTGCCAGGTCTGACGTGTAGCTTTAAATTTGTACTTTAAATTATTTACACAAAACAGTTATAGATAAAACAGCTTCATGCACTGCAATTTTTCATTAACCCTGACCAATCAGCAACAAGAATTAATCAAAGTCGCCATGGTTACCTAAAAACGGATATCACAGCCTTATGAAATAAAGGTTAGAGAAATGAATAAAGCCTTATGAAATAAAGGTAAGAGAAAAGAGAAAGTAGCTGGTGAAAATAAATGAAGTAGCTAAACCTCAAGCCGCTCGACCACGAGAGCAAAACATCCCACCAACGTGGACAAATCAGAATTAAGAACAGAGCCAGCAAAGACGAGCCTCCTGCATTCAGTCTGTGAGATGGAGGCATCAAGAGTGACTCTCATCGCCCTCCTGTGTAAGTTATCCTTCACATGGACACACCAGTGCCATAGTTTGTGGTTGTTGAATCTGAATTGGGTACTTTATTGAGGTGTTGTGTTCTCACTCAGAAGAGGATCTCTGGAGCAGAAGTGGAGGTGAGGCTCAGACCAGGAGATGATGTTATCCTCTACTGCGACTGTGCTGTACCCACCGGCTCAAACATCGTCTGGTTCAGAAACTGCTCCCATGAGAATCAGCCTCCTTTAGTGCTTACCACGATGGAAGCAATGAGATTGATCATCGCAAGATTCAGTTTTGTGGAGAACCCGACCAGTAACCTGTTTGATCTCAGGATTGAAAATGTCTCTGAGAAAGACCTCGGCCTTTATTACTGTGCTAGAACAGATCAGGAGGTCACCACAGGTGGAATGATCGATCCCCAGACAGAAATGCAGTATGGAAAGTGGAGCACACGCCTCTCTCTCATAGGTAAGAGCAAATCAGTTATCCGGTGCCATCATGACACTATAGAGCAGAACTAATGCAATACGTTCAGCTTGATATCTAAGATGTGTGTGTTTTTGTCAGAGGTGGCCCGTCCTCCAGTCTCACCAATCCCAGCATCCTGTGAGGGTGCAGCTGATTGGATCAGTGTGTTGCAGCTCAGTGTGTATCCTTGGTGTATTTTCCTTCAACTGTGTTTGCTTTGCCTCTACTGCTGGAAGCCTGGAGGTAAGAACGTTTTGAAGGCCCAAAGTAGCTACCATTCATACAATACATAGCCTTAATTTTAGTGTTCTTGAGCCAAAACCTTGCAATAGGACTCGATCCTACAAACTACACTGATCCATCCCTCATTAATGTCTTCATAAACATCTTTCCTTCCTCAGCTTCCAAAAAGAAAGGGATGGTGCTTGTTGAAAATGACTATCAGGTATTTTCCCCTCACGTCTTCATTTGGTCTCTCCTGGTTGTTCTGTTACCTGATATGTTTGGCTCTCTTGGTCTCACCCTCATCAGATCAGTTCTACAGAGCTACATCAGTGTGAGAAGACGATGAAGGGGGAGTGGTGTTACCACACTGAAGTCTGCTACACCTGTCTGAATCCATAAATTTCTAAGGTTCAATCAAACACAAACAAGCTCATTGTGCTTTATGTGGTTCTATTGGTACATTTACTGCCATTACAACTGATATTTCTAACCAAGACTCAATAAAGACTTCAGAAATCAATAAGGAGAGGTTTGTTGTTCATCTCAGCGCTCTTGTGTGTGAGTGGTCTGATCTGCAGGGCCTCATTGTGGGTTTCCTGTCTCATCATGACTGCACTTACAGAAACTCAGAGTCTGAGGGGAAGGGAAGAGCAGGCATGTGTTCACCTTTATCATTCACCTGTATCTTCAGATTGTGGTCCTTACTTTACTCAAAAGCATAGGGGGATTTAAAAAGTGGGAGTAATTTAGTAGGGGTGCACCTGCAGTAATTTGTGCTCCAAAACAGAGGGAGGCATCTGGTTCTGCGAGGGAATTACCCTACCACTAAGCTCAGTATAACAACTGAATAAATAACAGTGAATGAAAATGGTCTGGAATTTTATTTACAATGTTCATCACTAATTAGACCTGTTTAGCTGCCTCATCAAAGCCTGAGATGTGAGCAAGTGCAGTGTTAGTCATACTGAAACAGGAAAAACCACACTGAGGCTCCGCAGCTCAGACCACTGTCTCTGCACACTGATCTCAGAATTGCTTTGACTCCGCACTTGGAAGCTAGGAGATGATTAACGAGCTGAAACTGATCCAGGGTCAGTGAGCAGCATGCCAATAAAGAAGTGGTCAACGTCATACTGCATGCAGAGTCATGAACGTGTGGTTAGCGTGGCCCTCATAAGTGCGATGCACCAAGCCACTTACAGTCTGAAGAAAACAAACACAGCCAAAGCACACACAACCAGGAAATGCCACATGATTGCATGCGCAGTGTGTCAAGCACCAGAGCACAGAGTTCAAACTGATTAAAATATTTACAAATATTAAACAATGCTTCTATTTAAAGCATTTAAGAGATTCATACCTCAAACAGAGTCATATTGTGGAATTGGAGTATTATACAAGTAATAAAAAGCCAATCAATCTGTGACCACGTGCATCAACTGGAGGCAATGTAAGGGTGGGACTTTTCTATACTTGCTTCTTTGTCATGTCTAGAACACATTTGAGAGGACACTGATTTAAGAAGCTTAGAGCATGAGGTCAACCGGCCAGGACCATGCTTGGACCTCAATTGGGATGAGCTACCAGCACACACTGAAGTAACATTAGATGCTGGTGATGTTTTTGTGTGCCATTCCCTATAGGTTTTACAGAATCTAGTCTGATCACACTGGTCACTTCAACCTGTAGAAGCCTTAATCCTTTTTCTGCAGCTGTGAAGATGTGTTGCTTCTTTTTCTTTATACAAAACACTTTCCAGAGTTAATGTCTCTAACTAAAAGCTCTGAGCCTCTTCCACAGACCCCAACAATCAGTTCCATGCTCACATCAAAGGAGCTTCATGAAAAAAGTGTCAAATGGAAATCAGCCAAGGTGTGAGTATGTGTCGCGGGTTGGTAAAAAACAAAAACATTTCAGAGAAAAAGGTAGAGAGATTTTCCACTGCAGTGGACCAATCAGAGTAAAGGATACAGATTGTAGGAAGACACCTCATTGTCAAGCACACCCAGAAGCAGTTCTGCGATGAGGAGAGTCCCACATTTTCATCGCTCTCTTGTGAAGTTTGCTTTAGTCTCTATACATGGCCTCTTACTAAAATGTGTTGTGAGTTGCTTCATAGTCCTACAGAGCTTTGTTTGATCCTGGTTTATGTAATGGGAAGATGATGCATCTCCAAACCCACATCAGAGAAGACTGCAGACCCTAAAGGTGTGCTCTGGTGTTGCGGTGTTGTGTTCAGTCAGAGAGGATCTCTGGGAGGAGAAATAGATATGCGAGTAAGACCAGGAGACAATGTTACCCTTTCTAATGCGACGTGTTGCACCCCCCGGGGAATATATGGGCCTGGGTCAGAAACTTCTCGCATCGAAATCAACCCCCCTTGTGCATTTACAGAGCAGATGCGATTCGACTGGAAATTTGCACGCTTCCAGTTCCTGGAAAACAGGACCAGAAATCCGTTGACCTGCAGATTGAAAATGTGCTGAGAAAGCCTCGGCATTTATTACTGTGCTAAATGGATGAGCAAATCAGCACGCAATGGAATGGTGGCTTCCAGCACGGAATGACCACACGGCCTCTCTCTCATTGGTATGTGGTCTGTTTTTGATGGTGTGCGTTCTGGAAAGGTAATGCCTAAAAGATTAAACTAGCCACATAATGCATTCTTTGAGTGAAAAACAATCTTGAGATGATGATTTTAAAAGGTTGAAGAGAGCCAAAAGAACCTAAAAGCCTTTGAAATATTTGAATTGTGTGTGATTATGGTGGTTTAATTCCATGGTACATTATTATTATATCTAGTTACAAAGGTTATTGTCTTTATATAAATGATTGGGCAGTTGCCTTCGTGTGACAAAAGGCTTCTTGTAGTTTTTAAGACAAAGCAAGACTAACTCATGTTTGTAGGTAGTCGAGTGTTTGAGTTGAAGGCAGCTGGACGTCTTTTCTGGTTCTGAAGATCCGCCTTTCTGAAGGCTTCTTCAGTTATCGAAGATGATGAGGAGTTTCTCTAGTGGGACTGTGGAATTGGATGTGGTCTTTGACCACTTGGCCATGGGTGAGGTGCAAACAGGGTGAAACAAACTTAGGAAGGGATCTCAATAATTGGTGACATAACCCACCACCTCTGTCCACTGGTGGCCATTCTGATTGGACACAGATGGCCTCCTTAAGGCTCTTTCACACTATCAATGCAAAACAAGATGTAGAACCTCAAAGTTTAATACCCGGACTCCCATCACCTTTTAGAACTGAAATGGAAGAATCTGATGAGAGCTGAAACATCTTCAAGAACCAAACAGTCAGTTGTTTTCAACTCAAACACTCAAAGACTACATGGACCTGAGAGACTGAGAAACCTCCACAGACATCTGAATAAGTAACAGCCTCCTGGGGTCTCAGGGTCATGCTGTCCCTCACTTGCATCTGGGGGGTTGCTCATGGTTCCGGGTTTTACCCCAACATGACTGTAGATGTTTGAATGTAGAATGTTTCCCAAAATGCTGCTCTGGGAGAGCAGTTTGTGGATTATGGCTCCTGTTAGCCTGCTTTTTGGGGTACTCCCAAGGATTTGTGTTATGTTGGATACAGGAACTGGATGTTTTTCCTGAAGCAGACCCTCTACTTCTAACAACTGTATCACCAATCACCAAGTGCCAAGACGGGTGTGTGAGCGGCAGGTGTTTTCCTCGGTTGTGGATGACGGTGGGGTTTGTCACTCTCATTCAGTGCTCTCTTCCATTTGTGGGTACTGCATCTGCGGAAACAAGAAGTAGAGGTAGCTCTTGCTACGAAAGTTATTTAGTGATATGATTTACTGTTTGGGAAGTAACGTGTTTGATTCATTCCAGCAGAAGCTAATCAGAAAGGAAGAATTCCAGTAGGACGGACTCCAGCACCTCATCAGGTACAATAACCACAAAGCATGAAAAAAACATGTGTTGCAAACGAGCTAGAAGAGTTTTAATAAGCATGAAAATTTTCCAGGTTGGGATGTGTTTGTTATTCATTCATTGAATGTCCAAAACCCTGAGCAAAATGAAAGAGAAGAGAGCTCAAACAGTCCGATTTCAGCACGTTATCAGAGGTCAGGCGTAAAGTTATTGGCCTCTGAGGCCCTAGGGGATTGGCATGTTCTCCATGTTCTCAGAACTGATATCCTGGGCCTCCAGGGGTATTCCTCACTGGGACCACCATGATCACATCCTGAACCCGAATGATCATGGAACAGTTGTACACCAAAGTTAAAATATTTGGGATGAAACATGTCAGTAAATAAAATGATAAACAAATGTATTACCCTGGCTTGTAGAGTGTGGCATTTTCAAAACAAAAAAAAAGTAGTGGGACACCTCAATGTTCCACCTAATGTTTGTCAGCAGGACTCCACAGGACAGGGATGGATTCTAGATTGAAAGGACTTGGAACTTATAATTAAAGGTGTGTTCCCAATATTTGTCCATTAGTACTTGTTTAACCCTTAGTCCACTATCTGCCCAGGATGCTCTTTAAAACACTGATCTAGGAAACCTTGGTAAGGTTAAGGAAATAGATCAAGCACTTCAAATAGATTGATTTTTCAAAACCACAAACATAACTTTAGAGTTGTAAGAGCTTGAACGTACCCCAAAGAGAGCTGAGGTAAATCTGTTCCATAAATTGTGGCAATCTTGTATCAACCATGAAACAGGTTGATCCTTTTGTGAAGAGATTATAATCTACATTGGTCTAAATCCACTTGTCCAAATACATTCGCAGTGAAACAATCAGACTCTGATCAGAGATCCTCTTCTGAAAACCTGCAAGAGATCCCACAAAACATTTAGACAATCTCACACTGGAACACAAACAGGCCTGTTATAGACACAGGAAGCAGCAGAGTGATGAGACTGACTCTGTCTGTCTCAAAAACTGATACTGGGTGCCTCTTGGAGCTGGTGAAGCTCTTTCATGTGGTTGTGTGCTGATTTCTGATTGGGCCATGTCAGTGGAACCTTTCTCCCACCACCACTTTGAGTTTGAGATTAAACTGTGTCATTCTGCCCAGAGAGATGGAGAAACTCCACCTGTCTTCTCAGTTTCACCTTTTTTTGTGGGAGCATCTGATTGGTCTGGGTCACCTTGAAGTGGTTGGGTTGTTATTAGAAATATTTTTGGTACTAATGCACACACACACACACACACACACACACACACACACACACACACACACACTCATTCTGCTCATAAGCCTATTGTATGTCGGATACGGGAGATGATGCTTCGCCCCTCCCATTCAAACCCTGAGAGTGTGTGCAGAAAGCTTTAGTTGCTCTGAGACAGGAAAACCACAGTGAGGCCCTGCAGCTCAGACCCCTCACACAGCGCTCACTGATCTCAGATCTGTCTACTGTATCACGCTCTGTATATCGAGTCTTCACTAAGCTGATCTGGGTGTGGAAGTTAAAAAGCACCAGAACAGCTCTGATATTTTGACTCTGGGTTACAGAAGCACCTAGGGGTAGAAATCAGTTGGTCATTTGACTCTGAGAACTTTTGGTATAGTAAGGTAGTTGCTGTCCAGGGTGCTGAATCTGGTCCAGCTCAGTTTTTTAACCATACTTTTCTGAGGGCTGTGAGCAATTCATTTTGGCCATCATATGATCGTTATGATGGGTATTTCTTGGAGAGTGGCAAAAATGTTCTGACACTGAGCCTGGAATTTGGATTGTTGGAGAGATCCAGTGTGAGAGCCACTCTTCTTGCCCACTCAGTATCCAACTGTGCTCCAAGTCTAGAACACCTTTTTCAGGAGATTAAAATTGATGTCTTCTTACCTCTCTGCTGAGTCAGCTTGCTCTTTATGGCTGCCTCTGAAGGACTGTGGTAGCCTGGACCAGAAGACCCAGGGTTTAAATCTCACCAGTGCCAAGCTGGGTGTTTGAGCAACCTCTTAACCCACAATTGCTTTGATTGTATGGTATGGTAGCCCAACTAAAAAGGAGGGACATTAACTGGTTAAACCCTCATGTTAAGCTGGAATAATCCACCAGTCTGAGGACAGAGTGGGGGCCAAAAGTCTAAAACCACTAGTAAAAATGCTTCTTTACTTCACCCATAATCTCAGACCATTGAAAGCATTGTGGGATGAACTGGTGACCACTGAAACTGGTCAAGAAACCCATGATTGCACCCATATGTCCCTCTGGAGGCTGGGTATAGTCCTGTTGAAATCTGGAGAAGTCTTAGTTTTGGACTCTATGTGGAACAAGAAAAGGCTAAGTCTGAAGAATAAAGGCTGAACACACTCTGATTTGTTCTTATAGTCATACTCATATAAGAAGATAAGATAGGTAAAAATCAGGTATGAAACCCGCCACCCGTGCCTTCTAAAACTTTGAACTTTTAAAAAAGTGTTTGAGTGAGGGTGAGTGACAAAGTTTTAGTCTCTCTCAAACAGGAAAACCACACTGAGCTCCTGCAGGTTAGAGCACTCACATCCTGCTCACAGCCCACCCACTCGCACATGCACACGGAGCCATGGAAACATCTGTGGCTGCTGATGGTCACCTTTCAGTTTCTGAGATACGCTCACAAAAACAGGAAACCCGTGCTCAGGTTGTGCCGCTGGTGAAAGCTCATAGAGATGCTCTCAGATTTAAGCACTACTACAAAGTGGTTTATGGAAAAAATAAAAAGCTAAATACCTAGACTACTGGAATAGCTAGATCCAAGATCTGAGTTACAAACTGGTGAGGAACAGGACAGGGCCATATGAAGCCCTGTATATCAGTAACACCAAAGGTTATGATTGCAAACTTTATTTACAGTCCTCAAACCTTTAACACCACTACCTTGGGAGGAAACTGGTGCCCTTCAAAGCATTCATGTACCAGTGGCGTCGGCCAGTGAGATGAAAGCTGAATTAAACCCACCAGCCTATCATGTAGAAGTGTTTGTGCTTCTCTGGCTCTCGAATCAACAGCACAGTTCAGCCTCAAGCCTTTGCGAGACAGAAATGTTCCCATGACATGGCCCAATCAGAATGAAGACTCAACTGCTCAAAGACCGTCCCCACCGCCCACCCAGCACCAGTTTCTGAGATGGACGGCTCAAGACTCACACTCATCGCTCTCCTCTGTAAGTTTCCTCACACTTATCTAAGGCCCTTCCTCACACGGATCTCTGCTCTTTCAGTGTTCAGTCTACAGTCTGATGGTTTGTTACAGGTGTTTTGTTTTCAAGTCAGAGGACGATCTCTGGAGCAGACGTGGACATGACAGGGAGACGACATCACTCTGTACTCAGACTGTGTTGTTAAGAGTGGATTTTATCCCATCTGGTTTAGGAACTGCTCCCATGAGAATCAGCCTCCGCTCAAGTTACTCGGTGCTGATTTGATGATCGGTGCTTTTCCACGATTCTCAGCCAGTTGGAATCAATCCAAGGGTGCATATGATCTGCTGATTAAGAACATCACCGAGGTGGATCTGGGAGTGTACTACTGCGCTCTGTATGAGAAAAAGTATACGGATGATGGCAAAGGCGGTCTGATGTCCTTTCATCGGTATCACTTGGGAAACACGTCCACTCTGCTCTCCCTTTATGGTAAGATGCTTTTTTCTTTCTTTGGCTGCTTTGGATCTTGTCTGGTGTTTCTTTTAAACTAAAGAGTTTAATGCGTTCCTCAGAGGAGACCTCACCTTGTGAGACTGTCTCTCCAATCACCACATCTTCCTCAACGTACCAGCACGGTGTATTAGCTGGCAGCTGTTGGTCAGTGCATCCACTGTGTTGTGTTCTCCTATCATCATTGTTCTCTGCTGCTTCTGTGTACTGTCCTTTGCAGAAACAGTTAGGATTTCCCGCCTCAACCCGAAATATACCAGATCCAGATGAAACACACCAAGGGATAAATAGAAAAAAGGAAAACAGGCGAAAAATTTGTGCACAAACGCAAAGGATCTTTGACAGTGATTACAGAACTTTTGAGTGGTCCATATAACAGTGCTAATTCGTAAAGATATGACTGTGATTAATTTACTCCACACCACAGAACTCAAAGTCAGTCAAGGAACCGAGCCGAAAACAAGAGACTGGAGGAGAGGAAGTCTGTTATTATGCCTCGATAGACGTCCGGAACGTCAGAAGGAAGAACAAGAAGAAGACCTCTGATTTCACCACATATTCAGAGGTCAGATTTTTGTGAAAAGTAGAACTGCTTTTTTTATACAAAACTCAATTTTATTATACAAATCCCATAGGGCCTGTGGACTTTTAGTGTAAGAAACCCTTCAGCTATATAGAGATGTATTTAGAGAATCCCTTTTAGGTTCTGATATGATTGTTGATGTGCTCTGGTTATCACATGTACCTTTGCTTGTTTTTTTAACATACATTAAAGATAAGCTGTGGCTTTGTAATTTCTTTGCCATCTTGTTTGTTTACTGATTTTGTTTAACGTCACATCAGCACCAATGGCTATTCACCACTCACTCAAACTAAAGTCAGCCAGAAATGACTTATTCAGAGCAAGAATGGGAGTAACAGAAGCACAAATAACCACTGGAACCACCAATTACCCTAACGCATGTCTCTTGAACGTCCGAGGTCAGGATCGAACTGGGGTCTGTCCGCCTTGCACCGCCCTCTTTTACTGGTTCTCTTTTACTGGCTTTATATCAGGAACAGTTTCTCCCACTCGTGTTCTGAATAAGCAGTTTCTGTCTTTCTTTAGTTTTTAGTGCGTGGGATATTAATGGGATATATCTGGTTGTTTCTCTGAAGGTCTTGTTCATTATGCATGTCCATGTACTGTATATGATCTCACCTGTTTGAGTTTTAGCTTAATTTCCCCAGTTTTATGTTTGTACATACAAACACGATTATTTTTGGCCATCCAGTAATGATGAATTGTCAAATCTCAGCGTTGGAATGTGAGAGCAACAAAATCTGAACTACTATGTATGTCTTGACCTTGGTAACCTAGGCTGAAGACAACCAGGGAAAAAAAAGACTTGGGGGAGGGGGAGATAGAGTTTTGTAAGTTTGTCTGCCTGCACAGAGCGTCTGCGCATGGGTGCCATGGGAACTCCTAAAAACGCCCACAGGAGCATGGCACGGACGCGGGGAAGAAAAGGATGAGACTATAAATAAGTTCAGCGTCCTTTTCTGAGCGCGATCGCGAGGGGAACGTTCCCTAACATACCGGACAGCCTCCCGACTGCCGCTGACTGGCAGTCTATGAATCTCCAGTCTACCTTTGTCTCTATACAAAAACAGCACTCAAATCCGTACAAAAACTAGCCGTGTAAGGGCTGGTTGTGATAGCGTGAATGCTATGGCTATAGCAGTATAGTGATAGCTGGGGGAAGGCTGGTGCAGATCGCATGAGGGTCTCTGTAACGGTATAGTGCACGTATGGCAATGATGCGACAACCTGTGTGGGCTAAAAGGTGTACTTATATAGCCCTAACAGCAGGTGTCAGCAGTTTAAGCACATTATGCCAAATAGGGGGCTGACACATGTGCAATCACGCCGAGTGTGGTCACGCTGCAAAATGAGTCAACACTGACCTCTAGTGTCACAAGCCATGGTCAGCGTGAACTTTAATAAAAACACATTTTATAATAAGATGATGGTAATGATTGTGTGCCACACAGTTACAGAACTCCATTCATTGATTTTCAATACATGCTTAATCCGACTCTGGGTCACGGAGGACCGGGGCCTGTCTGGTAGTACAGGGTGCAAGTTGGGAACCAACCCTGGACAGGGTACTAGCAGATTGCAGGGCACACAAACACTCAGTCACTCAGGGACCCTTCTAAATGCTTGCTTTTGTGTTTCTGAATGAGCCTTTTGTTGGATTTGCATTGGCTTGCTGCGGGTTCTAGAGCTGAACATTTGGGATGTTGAGGGTCAGGAATGATAACGAGGACTGACTCAGGATTAGTAGTGCGTGAATTTAATCTGTAGTGCCCCCCCCATCAGCCCCCAAGAGTGCGAGCAGCAAATTAATCTCACACAAACATGAAAACCACAGCGAGCACCTGCAGCTCAGGCCACTCACGCTCCTTTAACCTTTAATCTCAGACCATGTTTACTCTGTGCACCCTGATTTAACCCTCTTCCAAGTGGTGGCCTGTGCTGGTGGCAGATTTATAGTCAAACAGGTGCATAGAGGGAGATGGAAACATCTGTGGTCAACTGAAGAACATGAAACAACTCTGTATACACACTTTTAGATCCAAAAGATAACAGAGTATGGATTTTACTGACTGATCTAAGATCAGATTTCCATTGTAGAGGCTCATTAAGCAGTCTCAGTCAGAGCTAAGGACTGGCGTACAATACAATAACAGGCTGAACACCTAACCACAATAAAGCCCAGCTCATCAGACATCACTTGCATCAAGGACCCATCAACACGAGGTGTTTGTGCATCTGAGTTTAACCGCAACTCGAGCAAAGGAGAACTGTTCCACTTATGTGGACCAATCAGATTAAAGACCCTCGAATGCTAAAGACCTTCAGCACCACCCACCCAGCACCAGTCTCTGAGATGGAGAGATCGAGAGTCACACTCATCACCTTTCTGTGTAAGCTGAGCTTAAACTCTTCATTTCTTCTCAAGAAGCAAATTGTGGACTCTTTCTTGAATTTAAGTTCTGATGTTGTATTGCAGATGTGGTGTTCTTCAGTCGGAGCAGGATCTCTGGAGCATACGTGGAGATGAGAGTCAGACCGGGAGAAGTTGCCTATCTCTGGTGCATGATTTTGGAGAGACTACGCTCAACACGGTGTGGTTTAGAAACTCTTCTCATGGGAATCGGTCACCTTTCATGATAAAGATCGCCGATCTGAGCAGCGGTGATCTTCCACGTTTCTCGGCCGCGTGGAATCCCGGCACCAACGTACATGACGTGATTAGGAACGTCAGTGAAGAAGATGTGGGACAGTATTATTGTGCTCTGTATGAGACAAAGTCCACAACTGATGTGTATTATTATGGAAGAACAGCCACTCAACTCTCTTTACTCGGTAAGTTTTATCTTCATAACTGCTGTTAGCAAAAAAGTAGTGGGTTTGGAGTTGTGTTAGTTTCTCCATATGTGTGTTCCTCAGAGGAGGTGTCTACCAATGAAATTGGGTCTTCAGGGTGGTGCATTAGCTGGGAGGTGTTGGTTGGTGTGGGTTCTGGGTGTGCTCTCCTGTCCTCACTCTTCTTCTCGGTCTGTGTGTACTACTTTTGCAGAAACACCTCTAAAGGTACTCTCATTTGGTTGATCCTTGAAAGATCACTAATCTGGACATGATAGCCTTTTTGTGCTGTTTCAGATAAGAATATTTCAGTTAAGATTTATTTTTCTTACAGCAGAAGCCAAAGCAGACCAGGACAGAAGTCACAGAACTCAACAAAGTGTTAAGGTACCACAACAAACACACACTAAAAAAATCAAGCATTGTATTTTTGAAATGTCTTGAAATGTTGAACTGCTAATGCAGGCCCGAGGAGACGAAGTGTGTTATGCCTCCATTGACGTCCAGAAGCTCGATTCAAAGACAAAGAAAAAGGAGGAGGAGATTCAGAATTCTGATTGACCACATATTCAGAGGTCAGGACTACAGGACTAGGAACTGCTCATCACTTTCTGGATTATTAATTGTTTTTAATGTCTATTGGTTTATTAAGCTGTAAAATATATCTCTGGTACATTTATTCCCTCCATCATGTTGATCTTAATTTTGTAACTAAGCCTTACCATTAATTGACATTAATAACTATCCAAAGATTTTCAAACTGGCTCTGCTCGTCCTTTACTGCCTTCATATCAATGAGATTTTACTCACTGTTGTCATAAGTAGTGATTTTGTGGCTTTAATGAAGCAGGAGGATTTTATGTACAATTAGGCGTGGTAATGTCTGGTGCCACAGTTGCTTGAGAAACCCCAATCTCCTAAACCCTAACCTTTCTCCACTTCCCCAGTTCTAGTTCCCAAACCGTAGACTTCAGTGCCTTAAACAACCCCTAGCCCAATTCATTCTCACTAACCCATAGTCATAGTCCCATCTCAAAACCCAGCATAGCACCAACTGGAACGTTTCAAACCCAAAACCCATTCCATACCCACAGTCCCAGTCCTTATGTTCATTCAAATATGATAACCATAGTCACAAGTCCTAACCCTGACCCTCATCCACAACCACTGTTCTAAGCCTTGGTCCCATTCTCTAGCCATAGTCCTAAACTTTGTCCAAAACCTTAACATTAGTCATTAGTCCTAAAACATAGCCCTTGTAAAACTCCTAGCCTTAACATAAGCGCCACGGTCAGCTCCATCCACTGGAAGATCCAGGTGTTTCAGTGCCATGGACAGCACAGATCTGGACACCACACTGGAACATCAGCGTCTTTATTTTCTATGAATATTACCTGTTTTAACAGCACAAAACAGCTTGATTCACCTTCCTTACATTATCTCTGTATGGTTTAGGCTTTTGTGTTTGATAAAACATCCTAAAACTGGACATGGAAATAGTGTACACATACACACGTACACACACACACATATTTGGTCCATCTCAAACCATCCCCGCCCCCATCACCTTAAGCGTTTGAGCAGCGAGGCTCAAACAGGAAAACCACAGCGAGCTCGTGCAGCTCCGACCCCTCACACACTGAGCTGCTCTAACCTCTGATCTCAGACCAGTTTCGCTCTGCTCTCTCTGAAGCTTGTTATTGTGGTGAAACTGATCTGGGGTCAGATTGAAACACAGCAGCAACACAGCACACCCACACAGATGCATGCACAGTCATGGAAACTTGTGTGGTTAAAGTCGGTCACTGTTCAGTTTCTGAGAAAGGTGAACAAACAGGAAGTCTGCTCCTGCTGTGTCTGTGTGTGTGTGTGTGTGTGTGTGTGTGTGTGTGTGTGTGTGTGTGTGTGTGTGTGTGTGTGTGTGTGTGTGAAAGGGCACAGCTACTTTACACACTACACTAAACATCATCTAGTGACTAATCTGTGGAATAATGTAATGGTGATTTTCACACTAATCTCAATTTTAACTTGTAGGAATTTAAATATAAGGTCTACATAAAGTCATATCAAACATCTGATCTAGTTACCTACCTAACCTAGTTAAAAAAGCTCATCATCTTCCAATAATTCAGGAAGTTGAATATGTTCATCTGGACATAGATTTTTGTAGGAGAAATGTTTTGTCACTCATCTAAGTGGCTTCTTCAGTCTCAGCAGTTGGAAAACTTCCCCAATCTTATATACAGCGCCTTTGCATAACGACTGGTACCAGCACCATTGCATAACAATGGGACCGGTGATCAGTTTAATATGCAGATTGACATAGCCATTAACGACAATGGCCACGTGTGCCATTCACACAGGATTGGGGAAGGGCTGCGATGGCTCCGTTGTAAGATGGTGAGAGGTGTACTCTGAGGCCCCCTCCTCGGTTCAGGGATGGACGTTCCCTTTTTACAAAATGGCTTCTTTTACTTTAACTCCGTGGGGGGCGTTCAAACCATCGTTTCCTCCCTCTCAAGGTATCTGCAGTGCGGGGTGGGTCTGGGGAGCCGATCTCTAGTAGAGGGGGTCGCTTGGCCACTGGCCTGTAGGTGGGTGTAAACCGCAAGAGTCCGACCTGAATGAAGGTTAGCTCTTCTATGTTGTGCAATCCGTTTCGTTTCCAGTGGCTGTTTTGGTTTCCCTGGATGTACAATTCCTGGCAATCCTCCAGCACTTACAGAGTACACTACATTACTCTGTTTCTTCTTCCAATCAGTAATCAAATCTTCCAATAACGTTGAACTATCATGGAATAGAAGCAACAACGAAAAAAAATCTAATCGTTTTCTCGGGGACTCAACCACACTCAGTTTTTAGAGCGTGACAGCATTTTTTCCACTTTTTGGAGGCGGACCCACAGATTAAAGACCACCACCTTGTTAAAGCGACGTCCCCACCACTCGGGCTTCCCCATTCAGCACCTTTCCCTCTGAAAGACACATCACAAGCGATATAGCGACTCTCAGCGGCCAAGTATAGCAGCATGACTATGTAAGTCAGCGGCTAATCAAATCTTCCGAAAGGCTAAGACGTCCTTTAGTTCTTGTTCCTAAGGCTGTAGTGTTTGGAAACTAATAAGTCGTGAGTATCCGTTAGATGGATCCTTGGGTTATACTGCTCTCAATCGCGAAAGTCTAGCAAGAAGAGATCACAATATAACGCACGCGGAGAGCTCTCTAGGCGTCGTCTGAGAGTCATGGGGCGGTGCGGGATGGGGTCTCAGATGCGGAGAGGCAAGAGGAAGGAATCGTCAGGATCATCAGGTCCGGTCAAGCCGCGTGGGCGTACAACAGGCACACACGTGACGCATCACGGAAAGTGAGACACTGCGATGGGAACCACAAGAGAAAACATGTGCAAGGGTGGTTTAGGGCTACGACAGCTCAATGGGGCCGTAAAGAAATCAGATTAAACAGAATCTTTATGCGGTGGTTTGTGTGTGCTCGATGGGTTGTCAAACTGTGCTGAATCGTGAATAAAGCCTTTAACAGGAGCCTGAGACGACGTTGGGTTGTCAATGTTTCTGTCCTTGCTGTGTCAAACTCCATTTCCGTTCCCAGTCGGGGGGGAGGCACTCGCCGCAAGGGAGGGTGATATACCGTCAAGACTGTCGAGGCTCCCTTAGCTGCTCGACTACCTTCAATCAAGGGCCTAATTGGTATTCACTTAAATGGATTCCAATCACTTTTCTAGCCATTTTTTAATGCAAAATGCAGTTGACCTACCGGGTCAGTTTCCTACTGCAGTCGTAGACCTTGATCCTCCTGTTTTTGGTGGGCTTTCATAAAAGCCTTAGCCTTAACCTAACATTTAACGCTACTATGGTCTTTTGTCTTATTCCTTGATCTGAAAGCCCGCCCACACACACACCACACAAGGTGACGTTGGTGCTTAGAGGTTAGGGTGATCATGTCTAGGGTGCAAATCCCTCCTTTGCCAAGCTGGCCTTGTTTGGTTTCATCTCCAAAAATCGGCCCCTGGATTGTACCTGTTAAGAGCATTAAGAGCATCTGCTAAATGACTAAATTGAATCATGACTCTGGTCTGTTTTGGCCCTTGGCAGCCCATTTAGTAGCCACTATGTAACGGAATATCTCTATAAGTTCACACATACTCAGTCCATAGAGCCTCTGACTCCCTTTACTGTATATCTTCTTATAAAGCTTAACCAATCAGACTTATGTGGTAGAGATCACCTACCCACTGATGCGCTTGGGTTTCAAGTGTATCATAGATGGGGGCTCACGGCTGCACACACGGGGAGGAAAAAACACTGCCCCACAAACGATCTTGCAGCCTCATGGACAACCACGCCGCGGAGTTAAAAGCACACGTTCTCTCCCCGCAGAGGCTGTTGAGCTTTTAACGGAACGAGGGGCGTAGCAGGGAACGTTCCCTGGACGTGGTTCCAATCAGCATGCACGCTGAGAGACGAATAGAAAGACAGAGCCCTGCAGCACCACAAGCTGCCCAGCCCCAGTCTGTGAGATGGAGAGAAGACAAGTCCTGCTCATCGCTCTCCTGTGTGAGTCTGAACTGAAATGTCCACCCACACACTCTGCAGATCTGTGAGCCCGTCCGTGTTCTGTGTTCATTCCAGCTGTGGTGTTGTGTTACAGGTGTTGTGTTCTCCGGTCAGAAGGGAATTGCTGGGGGAGCAGAACTGGAGATGAAGGTCAGACCAGGAGACAATGTCACTCTGTACTGCGACCATTTTTGGGAGTCTAATTATAATCCGGCCTGGTTTAGCAACTGCTCACATGAGCATCAGCCTCCGTTCATTTTAGTGGGTGCAGATATTTGGACAGAGGATTATCCACGTTACTCAGCTGTGTTTAATTCCACCAGCAACACGTACGATCTGGAGATAAGGAACGTCACAGGAGCAGATCTGGGAGTGTATTACTGCGCTATGCACGAGAAAACATTCTCAGGCCATTTGCCATCTATGGATGTATACCATTATGGATCCAGATCCACTCGACTCTCGCTTCTAGGTAAGATTTTTCTCTTAATAATATACTGAAGTCCTGCTGTTAGGGATATTGGGGTAAAGAGTCCAAATAACCTGTGTGTTACTCAGAGGAAGCTCGTCTATGCTCAGGAGAACCGTACGTACCGGGATGGTCTTGTAGCTGGCAGCTGTGGGCTGGTGTGTGTGCAGTGTGTGTTCTCCTCTCATCAGTCCTCTCATCAGTCAGTGTGTACTTCCTCTGCAGAAACACCACTCAAGGTACACACTCCTACAAGTGTCTTTTAGTGACCAGAAGGAACAGGAACAGGGAAACTTCTTCCCAGCCAAAGTCATTCATTCGATATCTTTTGTTTGCAGCAGACCTCAAATCCAGTCAGGAAGGAAATATGAAAAGAAATCTAACAGAGGTACACAAACTTAATGCGTAAAGCCACACAATGCTCATATGTAACTGAATGATAACATAAGAAGTAGCTCATGGAGCGTTTGATTCGACCGCAGGTACGAGGAGACGACGTTTATTATGCATCCCTAGACGTCCAGAAGCTCAACAGACAGAAGAAACAGAAAAAGCCGAGGGTTCAGCAGTCTGATTTCAGCACGTACTCAGAGGTCAGAACGAACAGAATGTAGGAACCTTACCACAGATGACTTGATTTGTTTAATCTTGAAATTTCATGCTTTTATGAATCCATTTAATGATGTAAAGCTGCTTTTTTTCTATGAGGAAAATAGTCTGTTTTGTAAAAATAAAATTTTATTATCCCACTTTTTAGCTGAGTAAGTTTCCCTTTATTAATGCTTGACTGACGTCATTTTATTCCACCAAAACTCCAACCCCACACCACATATACGTCCTTAATCAAAAGGTACGCTGAGTTAAGAGGCTAACTTTAACCAAACCTCTGCAGGTAAGAACACATGAACCAATCAAACTTATTAAAACCCCTTTTCAATTGTGGCTTAACTCAGTGGTTCCCAAATGTGTTTCCTTGGAACCCCCCTTACAAGTATCTAAGAAAAGCTGCATCCCCCCAGCCTCGTGCACACAAACCAAAGACTGAAGTGATTCACATAAAATATTTATTGGTAAAAACTAACATAAATTATAGTTTTATCCCCTTTTTGTTTGGGTTCCTTTTAGTGTGAAAATTTTAGTTCTATCATATACAGTAAAGTTATACACAGATTGTTTTTATAGTGCGTCTGTATTTGTATTTTATTTGACACAAAACTGTTCTAGGATCTGATTAAAAAATGTCGTGCATCTGAGGCTCACAAAGACGTCCTCAGCTTTCTGAGGACCTAAAACACTGCCGCCAAAATGCAACCAGCACTTAAAAGCAGTTCAAACTTCCACTGATGATGGCAAGACAGACCTTGGTGCAACTCTCAGAGAGCACACAAATGCATGACAAAGCTCCATCACCACAAGCGACCCAGGACCCGCCTCTGAGACGGAGAGACCACGAGTCGCTCTCTGCATCTGTGTAAGGTGAGTGTTGCTTTACCACCATGATGTGGGTGTGGGAGGTTGTGTAATCTACAGTGTACATCTATTACAGGTGTTAGAAGAAGATCTCTGGAGCAGAGGTGAGGACACCAGCCACCCATGTCACTCTCGGCTGTGAATGGTTTTGGACGAGTGGACTGAGGTCTCTCTGGTAAGATCTGAAGCTTAGTCAGACAAGGTGCCGTTGATGTGATATTTCATTACAGCGCAAAGAGAGTATGTATTTTTATTTATTTGTTTAGGTTTTTACATCAGCAAATATGAAGGCACTTCATGAAACAAACTGTTACATGAAGTCCAAGCAAAAAATATGAAAAAACAAGCATAATACAACCCCTGGTAAAAAGTATGGAATCACCAGCCTTGGATGAGCACTCATTCAGACATTTCATTCTGTAAAACAAACTCAGATCAAAAACATGATACAATAATAAGGTCATTCCAAAGTGCAACTTGTTGGCTTTCAGGAACACTCAAAGAAATGAAGAGAAAACATTGTGGAAGTCAGTGAATGTTACTTTTAGACCAAGAACAGGGAAAAAAATATGGATCACTCAATTCTGAGGAAAAAAATATGGAATCACTCAAATTGAGTAGAAAATAAGGACACACCCAGTCAATTTCCTTTCCCTAAATGGACCCCTGCCTCAGAGTAGATCTGCTCGTTAGTCTGCAGTTAAAAACACCTGCAGTCTTGACACCTTGGAGGGCTGCTGGACGAAGTGGAGTGGCAAGAACCATGGCTCCAACAAGAGAAATGTCTCTTGAAACAAAAGAGAGGATTGTGAAACTTCTTGAAGAAGGTAACTCTTCACGCATGGTTGCTAAAGATGTGGGCTGTTCACAGTCAGCTGTATCCAAGATATGGACCAATACAAACAGCATGGAATGGTTGTTAAAGCCAAGCGTACTGGTAGACCAAGAAAGACATCAAAGCGTCAAGACAAACAACTTAAGGCCATTTGTCTTGAAAACCGAAAAAGTACAACTACACAGATAAAGCATAAATGGGAGGAAGCTAGAGCCAATATATGTGACCGAATCGTTAGAAATCGTCTAAAGGAAATGGGATTTCAATACAGGAAAGCTAAAAGAAAACCATCATTGACACCTAAACATAAAAGAACAAGACTGCAATGGGCTAAGGAGAGGCAATCATGGACTGTGGATGACTGGATGAAAGTTATCTTCAGTGATGAGTCAAGAATCTGCATTGGACAAGGTGATTATGCTAGAACTTTTGTTTGGTGCCGTTCCAGTGAGATTTATGAAGAGGCCTGCCTGAAGAAAACAACCAAATTGTCACAGTCCTTGATGATATGGGGCTGCATGTCAGGCAAAGGCACTGGGGAGATGACTGTGGTTAATTCTCCTATCGATGCACAAGTTTACACTGAGATTTTGTACAGTTTTCTCATCCCTTCAGTTGAACAGATGTTTGGAGGTGATGATATAATTTTCCAAGATGACAATGCATCTTGCCATAGGGCAAAAACAGTGACACATTCAGTCGATGTCATGGCCTGCAAATAGTCCAGATCTCAACCCAATTGAAAACCTGTGGTGGAAATTGAAAAAAATGGTCCACAAGAAGGCTCCGACCTGCAAAGCTGATCTGGCAACTGCTATCAAAGAGAGTTGGCACCAAATTGATGCAGAATACTGTTTGTCATCATCAAGTCCATGCGTCAGAGACTGAAAGCCGTTATAAAAGCCAAAGGTGGTGCAACTAAATACTAGTGATTTATTTTGAATGGTCTTTTGTTTATCTGTTTTTCATGATTCCATACTTTTTTCCTCAGAATTGAGTGGTTCCATATTTTTTTCCCCTGTGCTTGGTCAATAAAAGTAACATTCACTGACTTCCACAATGTTTTTCTTCATTTCTTTAGTTGGTTCCGGGAAAGCCAACAAGGTTGCATTGGGAATGACCCTTTATTATGTCTCATGTTTTTGATCTGCGTTTTTTACAGAATGAATGTTGAATGAGTGCTCATCCAAGACTGGTGATTCCATACTTTTTGCCAGGGGTTGTATATCCATTTTTTTTATTGAATGCAGTTCCAAAACCATTCAGTGGACACTTCGTCCTGATGAGGGTCTTGGTGTGACCTTGAAACAGTAGACAAGGCAATCGAGAGACACCAGCCCTCCTACTGGCATGTTTATCGGCGAGTACCCATGTGAATGCATGAAGAACATGCCAAACTGCACACAGACTTGCTCCAATGTGCAACTCTCACTTCAGTCTGACATCCGAGTACATGCTGAAGTCAGAGTGCTGGACGCTCTTCCTCTTCTTTTTTGCATTACTAAGGTTCTGGACGTCCAGTGAGGCGTAACAAACCTCCAGATCTCTGGCCTGAGGAGGGGAAAAAGGGTCGATCAGTTCAGCAATTTTATAGAATTTTTCCAGTGCATGACGTGAAGAATTTGTCATGCTGTAATACCACATGACGACTTTCTCCCTGATCGGCTTCTAGTGGGAACGAAATAAAACACAAGATCAGCTGAAAGATGCCATGTAGAAGCGAATAGATCAATTGTATTTGTTCCTGTAGAAGCTATTGACACTTAGTTCCTATTTCTCTCTGAGTAGGAACAGGTTTAGAGTTTGTAATGGTTACCTCTGGTTCTTTTTCCACAGAGCCAGTACACGGAGACAGCAGACAGGACCGATGAGAGGAGAGCAACCACAGTCACCACAATGACCATCAGCTGCCAGGTAACACCTCCCTCTGTTCTTCTTCTGAGGAAAACACACAGAAAGCACTTTCTGCCAACAGGTGCTGGAAATGTATGAATGAATTACAAAATAAAGAAGGATCCACCATAGTGATCCAATAAGTATCGAGTAACCACAATGCACTCCGTGGGTCAATCTAGAGAGGTCCATTTTTGGTTGGCCCTTCATCCTGAATACCAGATAGGCTGAGAGCAGGGCACATGTAATACACATTGGGCAGGGAAGCCCAATCAAAGACTGGCATGGTTTTAGAAGGTTGGAAGCTGGACATTCCTCCATTAATTTCTGTTGGTTGTTTTTCATATTTAATTGTGAACTTCCTTTTATGCAGCTCCACGTTTAAGCTCATTTCAAATGAATTACACTATTACACTATAGCTCTGGTCATTTTCAGTTTTACATTAAGGACAAATGATCAGCAAGTAGACACCTATGCCAAAATATTTCTTCATCGCCAGTGTCACGCCCGCTAGCAGCCCGGGTAACAACACCCGCGTCCTGGAACGCTCATCCTCCCCAGCCTACTGATTATGCCCACCTGTTCCCGTTTTGCGCCTCTACCTCACCACCTATTTAAGCCTCGTTCACTCTCCCTTCCACGCTGATTCTCGTGGTTTCATACCTCGTCTCGCAGCTCTCCTCTCTGTTCCTCCAAAGTCCTGCTTATCCTGTGGTTAATAAACGTCATTTCTTATCCTAGTTGCTTGCTTTTGTCTCCTGACTACTCGCCGGCATAACAGCCAGGCTTTTATTCTCATCATTTAGGCTCCAGTTGATAACATCAAATACAGAAGAAAATGGCAACAAAAACAAAACAATGTCTTTTATTTGGGGGAGGGGGGGTTAAAATATGTGTGTGTTTGTGTATGTGTGTGTGTGTGTGTGCGCTCAGGATGGAAAATCTGCCATTCTGTACATTTCCTGATTCATCAGGGTTGTGTAAAGCTAAGTCCAAAATTTGGAACAGATGCATTGAAGTATTTGTCACTAAGCATCTCAAAAATGTCCATAACCTCTAAAAATACAAAAACAAAGATGTCTGCTACTATAAATCAAGTGTGTGCAAGTTTATATCTCTCCTGTGATAAAACAGACACATTTCAGAGTTATATTCCTATTTTATTCAACAATTGGGGCTGATCTGATCTCTGCCTCTCAGGCAGCAGAGTGTTCCCACCTCTTTTCACATTTCTCTCCACTAATCAACCACCATTCAGTCACTGCAAGTGCTGGGAGCTGATTTACCCTTTAGACCGCTGATCCAGGTCTCATGCCATATGTGAAAAAGGACCATCATTCAGGGAGATTTCTGGTGAGTGGTTGCATATAGATGGCTGAAAATCGGTATGAAGGCAGTCAAACTACTTCTAAGAAACATGATTTGCTGCATTTGACTGTGTGTTAAAATTTTTTTTTAAGCTGTTAAGCATTTAGCCAGAATGGTCTCACCCATGGGCCCTCTAGAGGGCGTTTTCTGCACCAAACAATTAAAATCTACAAATCTGATTGACTCTAAAAATACATAACACACCTCTTATCTCTTAGCCCTTCAGAACGCATATTAATTGTATAAAACGGGAGAATAATAATAATTATAAGAATATATAAGAAATATGAGAGGAATAACAACATAGTGCTTTTAATCACTATATAATGATAAAATAAATCAGCTTTCTGATCAGTTTAGCCAAACACCACGGCCATTACGAACACATCGGTAACACGTCCATCTGCAGAACCCTTTATTAAAAGCTTTATTCTTACCTATAAGAGAGAGGCGTGTGCTCCAGTTCCCGTAGCGGATTTTTGTCTGGGGAACAATCATTCCGTCGCCTGTGGTGACCTCCTGAACCGTTCTAGCACAGTAATAAAGGCCGAGGTCTGTCTCAGAGACATTTGTAATCCTGAGATCAAACGAGTTACTGGTCGAGTTCTCCACAAAACTAAATCTTGAAACTGTCGAACTCATTGCGTCCAGCATGTTGAGCACAAAAGGAGGTTGATTCTCATGTGAGCAGTTTCTGAACCAGACGATGTACGAGCCGGTGAGTATAGCACAGCCACCATAGAGGGTAACATCATCTCCTGGTCTGACCCTCACCTCCACTTCTGCTCAAGAGATCCTCTTCTGAGCGGAGAACAAAACACCTAAAACAAAACAAACACACCGTGAGTGCCTTAAAGATCATCTCTAGCAAGTCAAAAGAGTTAGGTGTGGATCCTGCTCCTTTCTTTATGTCCAACAAAGTAGTTGATCAAGCACCTGCACAACCTCACAACCACCGTAAAAACAAATCTTAGGAGTCTCTAAGAAGTAATGAATCATCACAACACACTTTAGTAAGAGCTAATGTGTAGAGAAGAAAGTGAACTTACACAGGAGAGCGATGAGAGTGACTCTCTCCATCTCAGAGCCTGCTCGTGGTAATGAGGCTCCTTCCTGTAAATCTGTGTTCTTTACTCTCATTGGTTCTCGTCAGTGGAAAATTTCTCTCCCTTTCTCTGAAACGTGTTGTGTGTTTTTTTTTTTTTTTTTACCCGCGAGACATAAACACACCTCAGCTGTGTTTTCCATTCAACACTTTTTTTCATGAGGAGCCTTTGATGAAGTCACATCAGACCTGAATGGTTGGAGTGAGAACTTTTACTGGAGAAATGTTTTGAAAGTGTGAGTGTTTGTAATACACAAACACAAATATCGTTCATGATTTCACAAAGAGGTTTGTTCTTCCTTTAATGGTGTTTATTGGTGTCAGTTGCTAACGTTTGTGGGCGTGGTCATGTGTTTGAAAGAGTGAGAGTTTGAGGATGCGGAAGCCAAAGGGACGGGCTGGCTAGAAGGGCTGGACTAGCTAGAGTGGGTCAGGTAGGTTACAAAACTTGGGGAATCCAGAGAAAACCAATATGGGGTTCACCAAATGGCCAGTGTGAGTCCAGGAGAGGGCTGGGGTGAGTGGGCAGCAGTGCTCCAAACTGTGCACACTGTGATCGATGATGTCACAGTGATCCAACTCTAATGTACATCATTTACCTGAAGGGTAACACCTGGGTCTTGCCAAACGTCGCTCAGCACTAAGTCGGGCCACACTGATGATGTCCAAACGTCCGATGCTTCATTCATAACCTCATAGTTGATGCATTTCTCTGCTTTGTGTTTAATAAAACCTTCTGCACCACAGTCAGTTTTCAGTAAAAGTAGCATCCTGACTCCGTAAGGTTAATATATTTTGTTTCATCCCACGTCAGTATATTTTTAAGAGCAGTTTGTGTATTTAATGTGTGAGTGTGTGTGATGCAGTGGCATGGTTGTACGTTTCCTGTTTGTGTGTCCCGTGACTGCATGTTTTTCTCAGAAACTGGCACATCAAGCTCGGCACGTCTATGATGAGGCCACCGCTAACCACAGATGTTTCCATGACTGTAAGAGGCTGACCCACTTCTCAATCCTAACCTGCTGATCACCTTGTCAATCAGATCCTGGATCAGTTTCGGCCTGTTAATTGGCTCTAAATGTTCAGAGTGCGAAGAGTAAAGCAGGTCTGAGATCAGTGCTTAGAGGAGGTAGGCTCGCAGGGTGTTAGAGGTCTGAGCTGATCCCATTGTGGTTTCCTGTTTTTGGTACGATTGTTGTACGAGCAGAAAGTGTCGGGGAGGGGAGGATTTTGTGCATCACTGAAAAGAGTGGCAGAGGCAACAAGGGATTATTTCTTTAGTTATTTTCATTATATAGTTTCTGGAAGGTGATCCGTTATAATAATGCTGGTTTTTATCTCATCTTGAGAGATGACCTCTGTCCATGGTGCTGGTTCCACTCTACATACAAAGCTCTTGCAGCAGTTTGTGAGGCCAGGCCTCTAATGCCATCCCACGAATTCCAGTAAGACACACCCACAACTCCTCAGATACAGAGTTTAGGTACACCTTGTGTTTTATGAATAGAATGTACTCAAACAGTTAGATACTGGGCTACGGCTTGGGGCAGGGTGGCACCTGGAGGGTGTCGCCTCTAACGTATTGCTTCAGCTGGCCGATTGCCAACTTAAATTAATCCATAAGAGCCAGGGCTGGTGCCCTTGTTCTTGGTTGTATAAATAGACGGGATGCCCCGGGCATCAGCCTGAAGCCTCACCTGCGGAAATGACGCACTGAATGGGAACTTTGTAACTCAGGAGGCCCTCAGCACCTGTGCTCTCTCTGCCCATTATGTACCAGCCACTGGGTGCTCCGGTCCCTTTTCTTGCAACAGACCCTTCTCTTGACCTCTCATGGGCCAGATATGCTTTATCTATTGTGTGCCAGACCTCATATTTCAACCACAGAGGTTCTGCATTATACCAACTTTGCCACTCTGGTTCAAATGCAGCCTCTTGCTCAAGGTCTGGCCCACATAATAGATCAAGAGGGTCTGGCCCGTGTGCAGCCAAGAGAAGAGACTTGGGCCGGAAGAGCACCTGCTGGCACAGAGATCTGACACGTGATAGACAGAGAGAGCATAAGTCTGGGAAAGAGAATAGGCACAGAGGGAACATATGCCATTGTTTCAAGGTCCATTAGGCTTGAGGAGCTGGATTTGTGGTTGTGTGACACAGACCAGGGGTGCCCCGTCACACCCAGCCAAGGTTGTCAGTTCAATGGAAGGCACTTATATGAGTAAAGAGCCAGCCTAATCAATTCAGTTTGATGTAAAACAATTTATTAAAATTAATCAAGATTATATGAAGGGTACAGTTCAATCAAATGCAAAATCTCATAAAATCCATCCAAGATTTTTAATGGCGCTATGTTCTGACCTCTGAATACGTGCTGAAATCAGACACCTGGAGCTTCTGCTTTGTCTTTTTTGTCCTGCTGAGCTTCTGGACATCCAGTGAGGCATAACAGAGCTCACCTTCATCGACCTACAGTGGGTTTAATTACAGCTGCAGGTCACAGATTGCTCTTACTAATGGCATAAACTCCAATCATGCACCAGATTCTTTACTGTCTAAGGGTTTACCTCATCACTCTGCCGACTCTGACGTTCGGCTCGTCTTGTTTGATTGGCTTTGAGTTCAGCTGGGAATGAAACAAAAGCCCAGCCTGTTTTATCATCTATATTTGCCCTGATAATAGTTATTCAGGCCAGAGTGTTAGATCATGAAAGAAAAAGTACCTTTAGAGGTGTTTCTGCAGAGGAAGTAGACACAGAGAGAGGAGAGGACTGAGGAGACGAGAGCACACACAACACCTACACTGACCACCAACTGCCAGCAAAAAAAAGACCCGGGGGACAGGGTGACTGGAGACACAGTCACACAGGATGAGGCCTCCTCTGAGGAAAACATTGATATATAACTAAAGTCAAAAGTTTTACATCTAACACAGTAGAAGATAAAATAAAGGATTTCCAGACTTACCGAGCAGCGAGAGTCGGGTAGATCTGTTTCCATAATGGTACACATCAGTGTTCCTTATGATACCACTTTGTTCATCCTTTGTAACCCTGTTCTCATGCAGAGCACAATAATACAGCCCCAGGTCTGATTCAGTTACATTCCTAATCAGAAAGTCGTAGGTTCCTTTGGAGTTATTCCATACAGCTGAGTAACGTGGATGAGCATAATACAAAAAGTCTTTGGGCAGTAAAATGAGAGGAGGCTGATTCTGATGTGAACAGTTTCTAATCCACGCTGGATTAAATCCTTTCTCTGTAACACAGTCGGAGTAGAGGGTAACATCGTCTTCTCGTCTCACCCTCATCTCCACTTCTTCTCCAGAGATCCTCTTCTGAGTGGAGAACAAAACACCTTGAACACAACATCACAGATAAGCTTCAACAAATCTAGAGAACATCACATCCTGACCCCGATATCCCTTACAGAGTGAGAAAGTTCAAACTTACACAGGAGAGCAATGAGAGTCACTCTAGATCTCTCCATCTCACAGAATGGGGCTGGGCGACTCGTGGTGCTGCAGGTCTTTCACGCAGCTTCCGGATCTTAAATCTGATTGGTCCATGTCAGTGGAAATTTTTGACACTTTTTTTAAAAAGTGCTGAACTTTTGACTTAGACGTCGCTGATACCAAATGGTCAGTGGAACATTTTTTTTTCCATCCTGTGGTTGGGTCATTTTACGACATGAACAGATGCTGTGGTTAACACACGTACACATTTTCAAAGGCTGCTATGAACAATAATAAAGTAAGTTACGTAATGTTAAACTCTCTTAAAGCCACAGTGTGAAAGTTTAGGTGAGTGGCGAAAGGAAAAGTGCAGTGTGTACAAGTAGTCTGTGCTGCAGGGCCCCTTTGTGGGTTTCCTGTTTTAACGAGGCACAATATCCTCTGTGTACGTATAATCTAATTTTAATATGTCAGTAATGTAGTGGGTTTTCTCCTCATGAACATATTTTTACTCTAGGACAAAAAACTCCACAAAGAAGGAGTTGTTGGAACGAATTAAACGTTATAGGTGTGAATGTAATTGATGATATATGGAAGTGATTACAATATTAGAGCAAAAAGATGTACAATTGAAAGGAGGCTTGGTTACCTGTTAGGCTGCTCTAACCTAGATAGAAGATAGATATGGTGGGCATGGAAGGCATAAGGTTCTGTATGGTATCCTGCCCATAGATGTGGCAAGATGAGCCTGTAGATCCTGCACACTAATCGTTTGCTGAAAGATGGGGTCTCTGCCTGGTCCCATACATGCTCAATGGGCGATAAATCGGGCAAAAACGGCAGACCAAGAAGTTGTGCATCTAGTAGAGACATTCCTGGGAAACCCTTTAGGTATGGGCGAGCATTTTCTGCTATGAGAGGCAACACATGAGGCCACAGGATGCCATGCAACATATCGCTGAATTTGTTGTGTCCTTGTATCACCACTAGGGGTGACCGGAATGTCCTATGTGTGCTCCCCAGATCACCACAACAATGGCAGGATTGAAGCCCTCTCCACGAGGCCTCCATACTGGAACCCGACCATCATTGGATCCCAAACAGAGCCTGGATTTGTCGCTAAAGACAATACAGATCCAGTCTGAGCAGTCCAGGTTTCTCATTCATGACACCACTGCAAACTAAGGTAACAGTGGTAGGCTGTTGATGGCAGGACACATAATGGCTGCTGTGACAACAAATTCCCTTCTGCTAAGCACCTGTAAATGGTTCGCACAGAGACCCCTGTGTCTGGATAGTGGACAACGAAACTGTGGGAGCTGAGGGTGCTTGTGGGTGGATCAAATGATCCTCTCTAATGGTGGTCAGTCTGGGCCATCCGGGACCTGCTCATCGTGTGTGTGCCCTCAACGATGCGTTGGGTTGGATGGGTTGTCAGTCCATTGGCATCATAACAACATGTTTCATGCCCACTCTAGGGTTCTAACCCATAGAACTGCAGTGAGGTTTGGTTTGTGGGACCTGGCTAGAGAATGGGACTACAGTTAGGATTTGGGATGAGGGCTGTGGTTTTTATATAAATGAGCTTAAAGGAATATATTTGGGTTCTTGGTTTAGGGTTTGATGATCAGCCTAGGGAGCAGAGCTAGGGTTGGTGAATGGGGGTTTGATTAGGGATCATATCTAGGGATAGGTTTTGGGATCTGGATAGATATTAGAAGTATAGATAGGGGTTGGGCTTTGGGCTGTGGTTGAAATTAGGGAGTGGAATAACAGAAGGATGTTTTTTAGGACTGTACTTTCCTGCAAATCCATCACAGTGTACAAAAAAATTCCCATGCTCAATTAAAGTCAGACAGAACATGTTTATTCAGAACAGCATCGGAGACCTCGAGCTAAGCATTACTGTACATTAATGAACTAAGCAAACATTTAGTAGCAAAACATAAACAACAACGTGCAGAAGAGTTCAGTGATTATAAAAAAAGAAAGTTTGGAATTGATTGAATTATCCGTAATGTGATTATCAGTTCTACATGTTCTTAAAGCTGGACCCCTAAATATGTGCTCATATCAGAGTGCTGAACTTTCTGCTTCTGCTTCTTCGTCTTGAGCTTCTGAACGTCTATCGATGCGTAACAAACGTCGCCTCCTCCAGCCTGCAGAAGTAACAAACTTTCAGAGAGCAGGTATTGTGTGTAACCGAGCTGTTCAGTAGTTGTGTGGTTGTGGTGATACCTCAGCACTTCTTTGGGTCTGTCTTTTGTGACTTGATTCCTGGTCGGTTTTGAGGATCGGCTTGTGAATTAAGGAAATAACAGACAACAGGTTATCGGCAGGATCCCAACAGAAGGCTTGTAGATCTTTTCATAATCAGATTCTTACTGATCTTATAATGGAACTAAACATCAATGGACATAGTAATTAAAGAGGATAAGGGATTACCTTTAGTGATGTTTCTGCAGAGGCAGTACACACAGATCGAGGTGAGGAGTGTCGATAGAAGGACACACACAGTACCCACACTGACCAACACCTGCCAGCTAACACAGTGTTCTGGAGACCCGGTCACAACAGTCGGAGCCTCTGAGAGAAACCGTGAAGGTTTTACACACCATTCAATTCCTTTAATTTGGTTTGCAAGCAATCAAAATCAATAATTATACTATTGGCTTACCTGCAAACAGCAGCCGAGTGGATCTCTTTCCATAATGATACAGATCTTTGGCCTCATGTCCAAACTTTCTCTCATGAAGAGCACAGTAGTACAAACCAAGATCTGATTCGGTGATGTTCCTAATCAGCAGATCATTCGTGTTGTTCGAGTAATTCCAAGCAAATGAGATGCGTGGAAGCTCACCCTCGGTCATATTAGACATCCATATCCCGAAATGAGCCTGATTCCCATGAGAAGAGTTAATAAACCACACTGTTTCAAATTCCAGCTTCCCAAGAGCATCACAGTAGAGAAAGACGACATCTCCTGGTCCGACTCTCATCTCCACTTCAGCTCCATAGATCCTGTTCTGACTGAAGAACTCAACACCTGTATGAGATAAATCATACTTTAGATTAGACACAGAAGGTGCTGTTGACTTGTATATTTGTTTGTAATGAATGATAAAGATATTAGAAGAAACTTACACAGGAGAGTGATGAGACTGACTCTTGATGTCTTCATCTCAGAGACTGAAGCTGGGTGGGTGCTGGTGGTGAGACGATGTTTAGAGCAGTTTGGTATCTGCAATCTGATTGGTCCACGTCACTGGAACATTGCTCTCTAGCACCAGTTGCGGTTAAAGCATGCGGCTGATTTACCAGCAAGAGCTGCACAAACATCTCCATGGGTGGTTTGACACCTTTTAGGGTGGGCAGTTGTGCATCTTATACCTGATTGGTCCATATTAGTGGAACATTTTCTTTCCTTTTACGTGGTTAGGTGTTTAGTCTGGTGTTTGTCCTGTTATTATGGCTGTATTGCTGTCACTGGGCCTGATACTTTGGTATCCATAATGTAAAGTCGATCTCTGATCTCAGATCAGTGATTAAATCCTCTCAGGACATGCATGGCTACTTAGTGAGCTTTCTGCTTGTGTGAACAGATGTGCTTCATGTTCATCAAGTGACCCTCTTAACCACAGATACTTCTACACCCCGTCTGTGTCTGTGATACCTTTACCTTTGTTCTAGCCGCATGAGTGCTGTCTGACCTTCAGGTCTGATCCTGGATCAGTTTCACTACTGTAACCAAGGGTTAATGTTCAGTGTGCAGGGTATAAGGTGGGTCTGAGATCAGCGTGCAGTAGGTGAGTGGTCTAATCTGCAGAAGCAAACAGTGGTTTCCTGTTTTTGTGACTAGTCCTTGCAGCTCACACTCTCAGTGGTTGAGGGGAGGGACGATGTAATGCTTTACTTATAATGGGGAAGAGAAAAAGAGCCATAAATATTATCAGTGTGATTAAGAGGGAAAGGGAACTTGGAGCCTTGTTGGACCATCATCTTTTCCCTTTTTATACCTACCATAGGTTACATGTATAATGTAATAAATTAGATTTGGATGCACAAGAGCACTAATGTACACTGATTGACTGACACTAATGTACAGCTGTTGGGTGTGAGAGATCTGACTTTGGAAATCTCACTTAGTTTACCTTTTACTATGTTCATGCTTACAGCTTCAAGCTCACAGGTCCAGATTATGGTTATGAAGTGTTTCTGATCGCTAGCGATTCTATCAATAAAATGTGGGTGTACTTTGGGACCAGCAGGTCTCATCTATAATAGGGCCCCAAAAATGGTCCTCCTTGACTTCATAAACCCACTGTGTGTATATGAAGGAGACTGGATTTGTGATTTTTTTTTATAACTGAATAAACACATAGGAGCACCCCTGGGATGTACCCATCTGTAATGGTGTCTTAAACCTATGCGTTAAATAGGCGATTCACACTGAGCCGTTGGGCTCAAAGACATACACAGTAGTGGTATTTGAGCCATATCATTCCCCCAAACTGATATCTGCTAATACATTTATCAATATCCGCATTTCCAGAGATAATATTTTGGTTCGAACACTTTGGGTCACACCTGATGTTCTCGTTCTCAAGTTGGATAGAAGCTCGGTTCTGTAAGGACTACACAAATGTGAATGAGGTGGCACTTAGAAAACACCTGTAATAAAACATCACCCTGTAGATGAACAAAGCAGGAGCACAGACATCTGGACCTCACCCAACAATAGAGATAAACTCGAGATCTTTCTGTATGAGGAAGTTCATCTTACACATTAGAGCCATGAGTGTGAGTCTTGAGCTCTCCATCTCAGAGACTGGTGCTGGATGGGTGGTGGGCACAGACTTTGTAGGAGGCGTGTGGCTTTCATCTGATTGGTCCACGTCAGTGGTACATTTGTTTGTCGCTCTGGTTGTGGTTGATTTCTGTTTGATGCTTTCTCATGGTGGGTCAGTGGAACACTTTTTTACTTTTTAGTGGTTAGGTGTTTTGTCTTTTGTCAGTGTTTGTTTTCTTTCTCTTGAAACAAAGACAGTGTGAGGAGCACAAATGGTGCTTCATAAACATGAATAGGATGCTATAGTGCTTACTTTCTGGACTGACCTGCCATCCAAACCATTCCTCCAGTGTTCTGGATTTTAGTTTCCAACTGGGTTCCTCTATCTCCAACACTGGCCTTAGATCATTGAGTAGGGATGTGGGGATGTAGAGACATGGGTGGAGCTGCAGGGCTGCTTTGTGTGTGATGTATGAAAGATGAGGAAGAGGAGGAAGGATCACACACTACATAGATGTGTTGATGTGTGTGTGAATATTAATATATGACATGTATTTAACATGATGTTTTCTTTCTGTACATAAAGTTAAACTCAGTTTCTTAAATCGTCCAAGTCTAAAACAGATACTGATCTCGAGATCTAATGCTGCTGTTCATCAGGTCAGGGGAGGGCAGTTAATAAGCTTTGGGGGTGTTGACCCTTCTTAGCAGCGTGAGCACCCCCAGCATAGTGGGGATTCCGCTAAACTGAGACTGGAGGCCAGCACCTGCTTGTTATTGTGTGGGATCCTCACATACCAGCGCAATCCCGTGTGCACTGTGTAATTGCTGCGTGAGTGGCTTCACCTGTCTGTGGTGCTATTTAAGAGCACGCTCTGGCGCACCCTCACTCTACACAAGCTTTGTGCATGAGACCTCACATTTATTGCATCTGGAGCTAACTGCACTTGGGTCCTAAAGTCCCTTTTTCTTTTATTGTCACAGTTCGCCGTCCATTTAAATATGGCGAACCGTAACAGTTAGGGGTTAGGATTGTTCTTAGGAGTCAATGTTAGGAGTTTGGGAGTAGAACAAGGGTTATGGGTTAGGCATAAAGTTTACGATTAGGTTTACGGGTTAGGATTAGTCTTACGATTTAGCAGTTATGATTAGTCTTAGGGAGTTAGGATAAGGGTTAGGGGTTAAGATTAGGATTACGGGTTAGTAAAAGGCGTAGGTTTAGAGTTTAGGGGATAGGCTTAGGGATTAGAGTTAGGGGTTAGGGGTTAAGGTTAGAGGTTAAGATCAGGAGATAGGGTTAGGGTTGGGGGTAGGGGTTAAGGTTAGGAAAAAGATAAGAGAAAAAGTATTATATTAATTTATTGATCCCAAAGGATATTTCAGGAATAGGGATCAAGGATTATGAGGGATTATTAGGGTTTAGGATTAGAGTTGAGGTTAGGATTAGGGGTTAGGATTTGGTGTAGGAGTTAGGGGTTAGAATAAGGGTTAGGCATAGGGGTTAGGGGTTAAGGTTAGAGGTTAGGGTTAGGTGTAGGAGTTAGGGGTTAGGATTAGGAGTAGGAGTTAGGGGTTAGGGTAGGGGTTAGGATTAGGTGTAGGAGTTAGGGGTTAGAATAAGGGTTAGGCTTAAAGATTAGGGTTAGGGTAGTGGTTAGGATTAGGGTTATGGGTTAGGATTGGGGTTAAGGGTTTAGGTTAGGATTAGAGTTAGGAATAAGGTTAAGATTAGAGGTTAAGGCTTAGTGGTAGGGGTTTGATTTGGGTTTAGGATTAAGAATTAGGGGTCAGGATTAGTTTTAGGATTTAAAGGTAAGGGTTTAGTTTTCAGTGGTAATATGGGAAAGGATTTAAGGGTAAGGGCTAGAATTGGGTTTGGGGTTAATGTTAGTGGGTTAGTGTTTAGGATTAGGGGTTAGGATTAGGTAAACTGATGCCCCAAAGCATTATGATCTCCTGCTTAATATACTGTTGGTCCTCTATGAGCCATCAAAACATTCTTTGCAGTGTTTACTTTATGTTTTTTTCTATATGTGATAGCAGGACTGTGTAGAGATGTGATGGAGTTCTATCTCAGAGCTTCCTCCTGTCACTCACAGCAGCAGGGCCTCAGTGTAGACTTCCTGTTTGTGTGTTTCTCAGAAGCAAAAAGTAACACTCATCAGACCTACATGGTGACCATCTCTAACCACAGGTGTTTCCATGACCCTCTGCCTCGTGTGTGCATGTGTGCGTGTGTGTGTGTGTGTGTGTGTGTGTGCGTGTGTGTGTGTGTGTATGTGTTTAATGCAGATCCTAGATCATTTTCATCGTGGGGTGCAGGATGCAGTGCCATATTTATTTGGTCATCTCTATGTATGTGTGTATGTGTGAGATGAACTTCAGTGATCAGTTTGTATGATTATTGATTATTGATCTTAAAGCACTAGTTATATGGTGACATACAGGATAAATAAGTTATGATAAAACTATCACACCAAACATTAGAAATAAATCAATGATACATTTAATGGAAAGATCAAGCAACAAGCAGGAAATAATCTGTATGTCTAAATGTTCTAACAGCATTAGAATGGAATACAAAGCTCTTCTCCTGTAAACAAAACATTCAGTCCGATAGTTTAGATTTGTCCCTTAGTGGTTCTATGTTCTCTGAGTTCTGACCTGTGAATATGTGCTGATATCCGAGTGCTGAACTCTCTGCTTTCCTCTGAGGAGCACACTCATATCATTTCAAACTCTAATGAAAATCTTGTTAGGCTTCAACAAATAAAATATTATAAGTATGTATTCAGGTCTTACCTCTTGGTGTTACTTGGCTGACTGGTTCACAAGGTTCCCTCCACGGTTCCTCTGAGAAACACTCTCATATAATTTCAAACTCCAATGAAAATCTTGTTAGGCTTCAACAAACATTCTAGACTCACAACAAGCTTTAGCAGAGTAAAGTGCTAGCTAAATTTATACCATCTGTTTGAAGTATGCATTCTACATATTACAGATTTTATAAACAGAACCATTCCTGCAGATCAAACTAAGCAGAAAGTTTGCAGACAGTCTTACCAAAGAGGACGAGTCGAGTAGATGTGCTTCCATAATGATACACACCATGTCTGTTCATGAGAGCGCAGTAGTAGAGGCCCAGATTGGACTCGGTCACATTTTTAATCAGCAGATTCCATGTGTTGCTAAAAGGATTGAACACGAAGGAGTAGCTAGGATGATCACCATGTGCAACATCTGAGTGTTTAATCAAGAATAGAGACTGGCTCCCATGAGAAGAGTTTTTAAACCAAACTGCATAATATCCATCCTGTAAAACACAGTCCGAGTAGATGATGATGTTTTCTCCTGGTCTAACTCTAATCTCCACTTCTGCTCCAAAGATCCTCTGCTGGCTGCAGAACACAACACCTGCAACACAACAACACGCATTCGATTTAAAAACAAAGAAGCTGCACAGCAACCCAAACAGCAGCACAGTGCGTGATCAGGAGAAGCTTTAAATAGTTGAAGGTAACTCACACAGGAGGGTGAGGAGAGTCACTCTTGGTACCTCCATCTCATAGACTGGTGCTGGGAGTCTAGGAGTGCTGAAGCTCTCTCATACAGTGGTGTGTTCTTTGTTCTGATTGGTCCCCATCAGTGGAACGTTCCTCCCTCGCTCTCTGACGGCTCAGTGGTTGCGGTTAAAGTGTTTTTTTAATTCTGACTCTTTTCATGATGAGCATGCAATGGGAAAACATCAAACATCACACACGAATGGAAAAAGTTTAAGATGCTGAAACTTTGTGTTGCCCCTGAACTGGCTGCACAGGCACCTCGATGTACCCAACAGCTCCTGTGTGCAGCCGTGCTTAAGCTGGGTGTCAAGGTTTTAATCCCTAAACAAATTCTCTTCTGGGCTGGTTTTGTAACAAAGATCAGACTGACATTGAACCATCTGGATAGACCTGGATTGTAAGGAGGTTCTCCACTAGGAGGACCAGGAATGTTCTGAAATATTACAGTTAGGGCTTAAGATTCGGGTTAGGGTTAGGATTGGGTTAGAATTAGGGGTAGGGGTGAGGATTACAGTTAGATATTTTGATTAAGGTTAGGAATTATTATATTGGTTAGGGATTAGGATTAAGGGTTGGATGAGGGGTTAGGGGGTAAGTGTTAGGAGTAAAGGATTATAGTTACTGTTCTTCTGCTTAATATACATTTGATTCTTCCGCAAAAACCAAAACAACTCTGAATGGCAAATCACAATGGGAGGAGGGCTTCATGAACTTTGATCTGATGGAGTTCTATCTCAGAGCTTCCTCCTGTCACTCACTGCAGCAGGGCCTCAGTGTAGACTTCCTGTTTGTGTGTGTTTCTCAGAAGCTAAAAGTAACACTCATCAGACCTACATGGTGCCCATCTCTAACCACAGATGTTTCCATGACCCTCTGCCTCGTTTGTGTGTGTGTGTGTGTCTGTGTGTGTGTGTGTGTGTGTGTGTGTGTGTGTGTGTGTGTGTGTGTGTGTGTTGTGTTTAATGCAGACCCAAGAACACTTTCATCTCTATAGCCAGGTCATGTGTTGAGTTTGCAGAGAGTAACACAGGTCTGAGATCAGTGATTAGAGGAGATCAGTGTGCAGGGTGTGAGGGGTCTGAGCTGCACCAGCTCACTGTGGTTTTCCTGTTTCACAGCGACTCAACGTTACTGCACACACTCTCAAAGCTTGAAGGGGGTGGAGTGTGTGTGGGGGATTTTTGTGTGAGAAATGCATGTTAGCCAAGGACCACATCATTATTCAGGTTTTGTAGCTCTATCATACATTATATTATATTGTAGTTCAAGATTGATGGATCCCGGCACTCATGCATCGACTACACAAACTAACTGAAGCAGATATTTAGATCACAAGCCTCAGGCTGGTCTCTAACACAACACAAACCCATTTCACGGTGCTACTACTGGCAGAGACCCATGAGTGATATGATGCCAACCCCAAAGGTTAATGATTTTACTAAACTAACCCATGCACTAACCAAATAAGTGCCCGGGCCTTAATCTCTAAAAATACATAAATCATAGTCAGGGTTTTACCTTTAATAGCATTTATTTTCCACATAATCAACAAATGAGAACATGGTGTTCTGTCTTATCAGAAAACGAGTCTGCTAATGTGTGAAAAAGCCTCTTTTGTAGCTCAGTAGCCTCTCAGTTCTCAGTTCTGACATTTGAATACGTGCTGAAGTCAGAGTGCTGAACTCTCTGCTTCTTCTTTCTCTCGATTTTCTGGAAATCCAATGCACTGTAGCATAGCTCATCTTCTTCAACCTGCTGTGGGTTAAAAAAATACAAATCAGTGTTGGAGATCTGTATCTAAAAGTTTGTACCTAATAAACTGAATATGCATTAGTGCTAAAGTCACTCAAAATCATTATATGGTAGCTGGTCAGATGGAAATGCAGCATTTTTTGCCAAAGTACCTTGGGAAAAGAAGTACCAGTTTGGAGTGGAACTCAAAGGCCACTAACAGAATGGAGATTTGATCTCTGGTTCATACACATGTACAAACCTGAAGATGCACCAGATTCATTCTCTGACCAACAATTAGACCGTTTTGTCAGTCCTAATAAAAATAATAGCGTTTTCAAAATGACAATCCAATCCATTTTTGGGACTTAGGTGTGTGCTTGTAGGTGTGATCGAGGCAGTTTGTACTTTTACAGCTGAGGCCTAAGCTGAGGTAACACCGTCCCCAACACCTCACAGGCTCAGTGATACTATGGCATGCTAAATGTTTGTGGTTCCTTTAGTACCTTGTTGCTTCCGTGAGTCTGCCTTTGGTTACGCCCTCCGGTTTTGACTTTTGCTGCGAACACAATGTGCCCAGGCTGTTACTGATCTAAGACATGCCACGTTACTTGTGAGTATGAAACAGCAATTGGGAGTACCTTTAGGAGTGTGTCTGCACTGGAAGTACACACCAATGGAGGCAAACAACGTGGAGAGAAGAACACACACAGTACACACACTGACCAACATGGGCCAGGTAACACACCATCCTGGTTCATGATGAGTTGTGGAGTTTGGAGACACGGTCACAAAGGTCGAATTCTCTTCTGAGCAACAGATGGAAATATTTCATATCATTAACCCATTTTAAACACACTTGTCAAAAGCCAAAACCCACAGAACCCTGCTCAAAAGCAGTTCTTGAAATAGATGTTCATCAGTAAGGCAGCAAGCTTACCGAGGACAGAGAGTCGGGTCAATCTGCTTCCATATCGATGGGCACTGCCAGTAGCTCCCTTCTCACGCAGACCACAGTAGTACAGACCCAGATCTGATTCACCAGCGTTCTTAATCAGCAGATCAAAAGATCCACTGGAGATATTAAAGCCAAACGAGTAGCGTGGAATATTACTCTCTATCCATATGGTTAGCTGAGGTTGATTGTGGTGTGAACAGTTTCTAAACCACACTGCCTTAAATCCATTCTCATGAACATAGTCGCAGTAGAGAGTCACATCATCTCCTCGCCTCACTCTCATCTCCACGATTGCTCCAGAGATCTTCTGAGTGGAGAACACAACACCTGCAGCAAAACACAGCTTAGACTCAACAAACAAAACTAGAGAAGTTCTCACACCATTGGAAGCACCATTGATTTATAAGGTTATCTTACACAGGAGAGTGAGGACGCTGACTCCTGATGCCTCCATCTCGTAGACTGATTTTGGGTGGGTGGTGGATGACGTGTTCTTTATTGCACTTTGATCTGATTGGTCCATGTAGGTGGAGCATCTCTCTGGCTCTGTGACGGCTCAGTGGTTGAGGTTATAAAGCATCAGTGCGAGAGACACAACACTTTTTTACAGCATCATAAACATAGTGTGAGGTTAGGCTGAATTTTTAGACCAAACCTGTTGTTAAACCTTCTGGCTGACAGATTTAGAAATTATGTATAAACTGATCCCAGATCAGCCAACTGTCTGCTGGTAGCCAAGCACCGTCACCCAGAACCCACATTATTGAAACTGTGTCTGTTACCCGCATCTGCCCTAAACGTAAACGCTCTCAAAAAGTCTGTTTTAATAACCTCATTAGTATAAACACAGATAGCTGCCAAAGAAATAACAACATTAGACTAAAGCTAGGATTACTTAACATTAGATCACTTACAAACAAAGCAGTGATTCTAAATGAAATGATCACTGATAAACGCTTACACGCTCTCTGTCTCACTGAGACTTGGATTAGACCTGATGAATATTTAGCCTTAAATGAAGCCTCACCTCCTGGATACAGTCATGCTA